>CAJNOP010001198.1:24081-39234 GCA_905250075.1 Rotaria sp. Silwood1
TGGGGTGTAGATGTGGGTGTGGAGTGGGTGTGGGTGTGGGTGTGGGGGCGGGTGTGGAGTGCGGGTGCGGGCATGGCTGTGTGCCAGAGATGAGAATATTCACACCCACACCTATCCTACAGGACATATCACCTCAGTGAGGGTGAGGGCGGAAAGCTTCACAGGATGGCACCTCAAGTAAAGGTGAAGGCAGAAAGCTTTATAGGATGCTAGGGAAAGTGAAGATGAGGGTGAATATCTACTCACCACAGACCACTCTCTGAACCTGAGACTGAGTAAAGATTTTGTAGCTGCACGCCATAAAAATTGCAGTGATTCACCACTGCTGAAATGTCAAAAGGAAACATTCTGAAATCTGGATGTCTAATGATAGAGCATCAGATATTCTGATCATGTAGCCTTGCCTAAACGAGAGAGTATTTTCTGCTGCATAGTTCAGTTCAAAAATGTACAGCAAACGGAATCAAGCCCGACAGCATACTGCGAAAAATGCAGACTTTCTTTTGAAAATACTGAAAGAACCTTAACAAGAGAAAACTTACTTTTTGATTCGACGGTTGGAAATAAAGCCAGCCGTGTACAAAGCTACCAGTCCTTGCCTACTTACTAAACAAGCATCAATGACAAAAGCACCTCCTTATTAATCGCAAGCAGCAATGTCCCCAGCGCACTAGACTGTTCCAATCTCATCTGGACTATCTTCCTTACCATCGATACTGTGTAATGATATACACTCCATCGCTACAACCAACTTTAGAGAACCTTTCCGTTATACTAAGATTTGGCTTAAACATCATTTATTTCCAAAAATATAAAAATCAAGAAGATACAATACGCACTGATGCACTTTTCTTAGGACAATCCCAGGTGTCCAAAACTACACAAAACCCTAACATTTCGCAGAACCAGCACTATCTCGATCACTGCATTAAAAGCACTCAAAATTCTCAAGTTTTAGGGGTAGGCAATAACAATTTTGGGTATCCATCTCATTACACCAAAAGTACTCAAAATTCTCAAGTTTTAGGGGTATGCAATAACAATTTTGCATATCCATCTCATTACCTCAAAAGCACTCAAAATTCTCAAGTTTTAGGGTATACACTAACAATTTTGGGTATCCATCTCATTACACCAAATTCACTCAAATTCCTCAAGTTTTAGGGATATGCACTAAAAATCTTGGATATCCATCTCGTTACACCAAAAGCACTCAAAATTCTCAAGTTTTAGGCGTATACACTAAAAATTTTGGGTCTCCATCTCATTACACCAAAAGCACTCAAAATTCTCAAGTTTTAGGGTATATAATAACAATCTTGGGTATCCATCTCGTTACACCAAAAGCACTCAAAATTCTCAAGTTTTAGGGTATACACTAAAAATTTTGGTTTTCCATCTCATTACACCAAAAGCACTCAAATTCCTCAAGTTTTAGGGGTATGCACTAAAACTTTTGGGTATCCATCTCGTTACACCAAAAGCAGTCAAAATTCTCAAGTTTTAGGGGTATACACTAAAAATTTTGAGTATCGAACTGATTACACCAAAAGCACTCAAAATTCTCAAGTTTTAGGGTATGCAATAACAATTTTGGGTATCCATCTCATTACACCAAAAGCACTCAAAATCCTCAACTTTTTAAGAGTATATGGATGTTTTAAAATGTCGATACCCGAGTTCCGGATATTATGACATCCCTCAACTCAAAATATGAAAGTGAGAATTTTAAAATTTATTTGTTTAGACTCCTGAAAAAAGAACTTTCAAGAATAATGCCCCCATCCAGATACGAATTCCTAACTTTCTATCTTCTCCCAGTTGACGTTTACGCAGTGAACACAGTAACGAAACTGGTTTTGCTCAATTAACTGCTACGGATGTAATAGGAGAAGCACAGAATGGCATCCATGAACAACAAATACAACCAAGTCAAGAGAATCTAGCGAATGAAACAATGAAACACCGTCGAATCCAACTGGAAAAGCAAAAACAGCGAAATCAATCGAACAGGTCAAATGAAGCAGCGGAAGAGCGTCAAGCTCGATTGAAAAAAGTAAAAGAACGGGCTCAATCCGGTCGTATGAATGAAACAGAAGAGCAACGCCAGATTCGACTAGAAAAGCAAAGAAAGCAAAGTCAAGCAAATAGAGCTAAAAAAAATAGTTGAAAAATCTACATCTAATACACTAAATACACAGCAACAAAACTTTTCCGCTCAGTCGAACGAAACTGAACCCAATGCACTATGGGACACTCGCGGCATTCACGATTTTACAAACAATAAATATATCACAAAAGAACAAGAGTTCTATTTCCTCGCTTTGACCGGAATCCATCTCCCGTAATCTGAAAGAGGGCTGCCTGAAGAAATTTCTTCAAAAAATGTCCATGTCAGCATTGGCTGAAGCTACTTGTGCTGTTTGTAATGCCCGTACTCAAACGCAAAAGTTGAAGGAATTACTAGTCTCGAAAATTCCCCACATTGATTTGCTTAAAGTTCCTGACGCGCTCAAAGATTTCATCATAACCAGCCAAACATCCCCAGTACAATACGCTGACGAATAAATTGGAATCTCCGAGAATGATAGTGTTATACAAAGGACGAGACCCACTCAAAGTAGTCTATGATTGTAATAAATTAGGTATTCATTTTAAAAAATGTAGCTATTTTAGGTACGTCAACTTGTAATTCATCAGATATTCAATATGACAACGGTATTGTCTTATACGTGAATGGTTTGTTTCACCAAAATACAGTAAAGATGTGTACAATTTGCCAAAAATGCCACGAGTCTTTATCAAAAGGGAACATTCCTAAGTTTTCACCTGCTAATAATATGTGGTTAGGCGGTATCCCTCCTGACTTACAAGGATTAACGATTCCAGAAGAAAAGCTAATTTCACTTTATCGTCATACTAGCTGTGTGATAAAACTTTATTCGCCATTTCACTCAGCTACAACTGCTCAAGCAGCATTGAAAGGCAATTGTATTACCTTTCTTCAAAGTTTACCACTGAAACTTGATGATTTGTGTGATACATTAAGTGATTTTTGTTGGTGCACATTCTCCTGAGCGCGTCCGTATTAAGACAGTTTTAACAGTCCGCAAGAAAAAAAGTCACTCAAGCATTACATTGGCTGAAAAAAACATACTTTATCACAACGTCGAGATAAATCTTCATAATATTAATCAATTACCTGAAGATGACGTACCAGAAGCCATCATGTCAACGATGGAACAGAAGATCGGTGATGAAGAAATTCCATCAGAAAGAGTCGGATATGTTCCTGATCCATTAGCTGATCCGACGGAATCCACAAATTCAGACACCATCCCTATTAGCAATAGGTAAGATCTACCAGCAAATAAGTCTTTTTTAAAGTCTTTTTTCTCTGTAGTAGCGTTCTCGACGTAAATGGATCCACTGTAACTTCAGACGAAATCAAAAATGACAAAACAACCGAACAGATGAATATCGAAAGTATTTACGTAATTCCTCATTCATCGAAACCTGTTAATGAATATTTTAATCCAAAATTATTACTAGGGCTGTATCCAACTCTATTCTGTTATGGATATGGATCACCGGAAGATAAATCGCGTCCAGTTGAAATAAAATTACGAGACCACATACGTTATCTATTATCATACAACGACCGACGCTTTGAAACAAACTATAGTTTTATATTTGTAGTTTTTAATCTTTTGCAACGACGTGATGCTTGTTTTCATGCTCAACTGATAGCCACAAAACCTTACTTTCAAGCATCTGCTCAGGAAATTCAGTTATTAAACAGTAACGATATTGAAATGGCTCTCAACAAAAGTGCAAAAAATACGTTTAGCTCGGCATCCAATGCATCATTGTGTAAACTACTCAATCATATTAAGACCATCGGTGGTCGAGTTATGGGTTCAGCGTATTCAAGAACAGCTTTGCGCACTCGTATTCATGCACTAATCTATAATCAAGGTCTACCAAGCATTTTTCTAACTTTGAATCCAGCCGATATTCACAATTCTGTTGCACTCTATTATGCCGGTGTCAAGCTTGATTTAGACGACATTTAAATCGAACAACTAATGACTACTTATAAAAGAGCCGAAATTATTGCTTCACATCCCGTGGCTACTGCGAAGTTTTTCCATTTATTAATCACTAACATATTAGATACTATGATAGTTGGTGGTGTTCTTGGACCAATAAAAGCTTACTTTGGTACTGTTGAAAGTCAAGGACATGGCTCTCTTCACTTACAACCTTCTTATATGGCTTGATCATGATTTTAAGCCATCTGATTTGAAAGAGAAGATTCAAAATGTTGATTTTCGCGAAAAGTTAAAAGAATATGTAGAAGATATTATCAAAGAAGACTTAGATGAATTCAAAGGCAAACGTACCTTTGAAAATCCAGATAGTTTAACAAGTTTTAATCCTTTTCACACGTAATCTGTTCTTTTTTATTTTAGTCTTAGGAGTGTGCGTTACTCCCTCAAGATTATCAAGCGATGATATATATTCCGCTTCAAAAACCATCGATCTCTCAGGATTGGAACAAGATGCAAGTAATTTCGACAATATTCGATCAACACCGATGAAGGAAGAATCTTCTTCATCAATTTTTTTTGCTACACCATCGCCGAAGAGGTATTCAGAAACAACGTTGCATGCTCAACCTAATTATGGTATGTGTATAGTGATCATAAAAACAAGCAAAGTATAGATTTATTTTTTTTAGCAACGAATGCTTTACGTAATGTATCAAAAATAATTCCTGCTTGCTTACCTACTCTAAATCCATCATCACCTAATTTTGCATCAAGATTTCGTGCACATATAGTACAGCTTGTCGAAACAAATAATATTCACAAACACAGTGATACATGCTACAAATACTGGAATGCTAATCGAGGCGATAAAAAAACGTGCCGAATGCATATGCCGCGTAAATTAGTATCCAATTCAACAATTGATCCTGCTACTGGGAATATTTGTATGCGACGATCCGATCCTTGGATCAATAATTTTAATGAATACCTCATCGCAGCTTCCCGCTCAAATATGGACATTAAATTTATTTGGAGTGGTAGCGATGCAAAGGCTCTTGTTTATTATATTACTGATTATGTGACAAAAACGAATCTCTCGTTTCATGATATATTTTCTTTGGTACAAAAAAGCATCACATCAGTCCAGAATTTATGCAATCAAACTAATAACGAAAGTGCAATCGAAAAGTCTCGCAGACTCGTTCTGCGCCATTATAATATGCTTGCTTCTCAACAAGAACTATCTGGCGTTCAAGTAGCTTCTTATCTTATGAATTAGGAAGATCACTATACAACGCGTAGATTTCAAGGTCTCTTTTTAATTCAAACTGAACGATTTTTACAAACTGAACTAAATGAAACGCGTGCTCAACAAAAATTGGAAACTGCAGCACAGGGTGAGTATATTAATCTCTGATTTGATGTTTTAAAAGTATGTATCCTTGATCAAACTAGATCAAAAAGGTTTCTGTGTGAAAGCACCAAGGATAAACGAACAACTATATTTCGTTATTAGTTATCTATAATACGCAAAATATTTCATAAGAGAAGTCCCTCTAAATTGAATCATTCACTGCTTTTTCGATGAGAATCTTTTAGATAGTCCACTTCGTTCTTTTTTTGTGACACACAGTTGGACACACTGTTTATTCTCAAGTAGAATTCAAGGGCTAGTATAAAGAGAATAGTATCTCAGCTCAATTATATGAAAAGAAATCTTCTAAACATTAAGTTTAATATTTGCGTGAAGGAAACAAACGCAAAGATCGACTAAATTACAGTATTATAAATTTATTTATAGCTAATTTTTTTTCATATTTTGATGTGATCAACAATGATATGTATGATGATGAAGCTATTGATAATGATAACAGCGACGAAGAACACTTTCAAATTCAATCAGCTGAACACGACAACAAATATGTACTCGTTAACACACGAATTGATTATCAATATCGCTCCGATAATCTCAACAGAATGTGCTTATATGACTTTGTTAGCATATTCTATAAGAAAAACAATGAATACTACAGATCTGAAATATTTATCAAAGATAGCGGGATCAATAGAAGAAAAAATTACCCAAAAAGGTCGACCACCTAATGAACGATTTCTTTTTCAAAGACAGTATTCTCAGGCTACAACATATTTAATGATGAAGTACAGTGAATCTCATGTGCCTGTTCTCTATGGGCCTCAGATACCTCGACAAGATCGTGATGATACTCGAGAACGATATTGTCGGGCTATTCTCACACTTTTCGTGCCCTAGCGTACTGTGGCTGATATTTGTGACATCAGTCAGACATGGAAGATGCATTTAAATCTTGACAACATCTTATTTTGAGAAATTCGTGGACAATAATAGAAAACATTCAACTTTTGCATGAATGTAAAAAGGACCGCGATGATCATTTACTTCAAGTTATTGCCGAAGCACAAACTGACAATGGCTTAGTCGATCCTGTACTGATACCGACTAATCAAGTCGATGGTGAATATGGCACTGATGATAGTGACGATTTACTTGAATTATTATGTAATTTGGATGAAAACACAGTTGCTATGTTCAATGCTACAAAAAACTCAACAGAAAACAAATATATTGAAGAAACAATCGAAGCAGTCAAGAATGTCGGACGACTTAACAGTGTGAACAGTAAGTATTATTTGAATGTGATCTGTAGGTTCGACAGTAATCGTAAAAAATTTGTTGCAGGATATGACCAATATTCTTTAAATGAACCGAGCGATCGTATCGATCAATCATTGGTACCATTCATTTCTGCAACACCTAATCTTGTTTGATTAAATACAAAGTGGCAGGAACAGCTGAAAACTGAGAAAGAACAGATTAGAAGAGGTTTGATTACGGGCAACTTTGACAAAGACGATGATGATATGTTGAATTTGGATACTGCAAGAAGTGCTGTTGCCACTGTAGTGACTCTAAACAATATTAATACGACGACATACGAAAACTATGGCTCGATTCCTCCAGTAATATCAGTGAAAACGAACTCTTGTACTCAGAAGGGTGTTGCCGATGAATTTACACTGAACAGAGAACAACGGGCTGCATTTATGATCATAACAGGTCATCTTGATGGTGATAGCCGTTGTCGTACAGGTAATCTTTATAAAAGTAGTCGTCACATATTGAAGTACATTATATTTTCAGGTAACAATAATGGTCAGCTTCTAATGTGCATATCTGGATGTGGTGGTACAGGCAAATCACAATTGATTCGTGCTCTTACCAAATACTTTTTAGTCACAAAAAGAATACAAATGATGCTGAAGTTAGCACCTACTGGTATTGCCGCTGCTGAAATCGATGGTATGACCATCCATTCATTTTTGGGTGAGAAATGCAACTCAGGAAAAGCCCGTAAGATTAAACCAGGAGATTTAAAACTTGAGAAAGAATGGGCCCTCGTTGAATGCCTCTTAATTGACGAAATAAGTATGGTTGGTTTAACTCTACTTGTGAAAATCAACCGAATTATATGTGCTGCAAAACCTACTGATCCTCAAGTTCCATTTGGTGGTGTAAATGTCATCTTCTTCGGCGATTATTTACAATATCAACCTGTATATGATGTACCCCTACATACAGACTTCACTTTACCGGTTAAAAGTAAATCAAACAAGATAGCAACTGAAAAACAAATTCAACAACGTGTTGCACGTTCTTTAATTCTTCAAATCAATTGTGTGGTCAAACGTATTCAACAGATGAGAACAAACGATCTACATTATCTTCAGCTACTCGAACGACTTCGTCATGAAGAATGTAACTACGATGACTACGAATTATTGATAACACGAGTAGTGGGGCTATCTTCCGTACCCTTGCTAAGTGATTCACCATGGAATAAAGTAAATTTGTTTTTCTAGTTTTAGAAAATTCATCATCTTCATTTTTTTAGGCTCTGATTCTCGTATTTGGTAATGAAGTACGAACACAATTAAACCACAAGGCAGTTAATCACAAAGCAGAACAAGTGGGACAAACACCAATAGTATGCGTTGCCCAAGACACTTGCAAAGGCAAACCAATTGAAGATCGAGCGCTTGTTAAAAAATGATTAGAATTATCTGATAGCAAAACGGAGCATCTACCAGGTCTATTATCTCTTGTTCCTGGAATGCCTGTCATTTTAACGCAAAATATTGCAATTGAATTGGGTCTTATCAACGGTGTAAACGGAATCTTTCGGCAACTTTTCTACCAGGAAGATTTGGTGTCAACTGATATTATTTCGGAAGATTTTTCCAAGAATGCACGATATGTCCATCGTCCTCTGTACGCCTTGGTGGAAATTAACAAATCAAAGATCGAATGCAATTTAGAACAACTTCAGCCAAATCTGATTCCAATACCAGTAATGGAACAAACATTTCGAATCGATATAGGTGATATGCTTCCAAAAGATAAGAAGCCAAAATCAAATAGCAAAACAGTTTTATCCATTAAACGGCACGCATGGTCACTTGTACCAGCTTATTGCATTACAACACACAAGAGTCAAGGTCAAACATTGAATAGAGTTGTAATTGATTTAAAACTGCCAAATGAAATCGATGATATTGCTGCAGTCTATGTACCCTTGTCGCGGGTAAAACACTTGACTGATTTGGTTATTTTGCGATATTTCGATTACAAGGTGTTGTTAATTAAATCCAGCAAGTCACAACTGACAGAAAGTAAACGACTCGATAAACTATATTTAGAGACTCAAGCGCGTTTTCCAGAATGGTTGTAACACCTTTTCTGCTCTACATGAAAACTGCTCTTGTTTGTGTCAATTTTTATGTATACAATTCTCTTTTCTATATTACTTACTCTATGATCTATACATTTGAATATTTTTTATTGTCCGTGTTGCATGTATTAGCAGCATTCGCTTTTTTTTTGATTGTCATGTGAAACGATATGTGAAATATCCAGGTACTACTTTTGTTCTATATATTCATCACATATTCCTTTTTTTCATTATAAGTCTAATATCATTGTAACTCATGATTATTTATCGAATTTCACGAATAAACACACTCCGCTACAATACTATCTCATACTCTTAATTAAATCATTTTATGGTACTAAGTGACTAGGATGGCCCATAAATTCAACAATGAAATCATGTTTTACTTTAAGCACTTTTCTGCTAATATTTTGGTATAAATGTATTCTGACTGAGACACATTGGAACAAGTTTTGGAGAATCATATTCAGTTCTGAAAATTGAAATCAACTTCTTTCAGTTCATTACTATTGTCTCGTAGAATAATACTTGTACCAGCAAATGGCTTTATCAACTAATACTAGTATGAATGGTCGCTGTTTCATACTCTCAATAAGTTTTTGTTGAAAGATACATTGTTTTCATACTAAAAATCTCAGAGCATTTCAAGATATTGTTGTGACTTCGGTGATATACAAGTCAGAATTTTACAATACATATCTTTGCAAGACTTCATTTAATCAAAATGTTAGCGCGAAGTAGCAATTTTGTATGTAGATATTATTATCATTTGAAGCTGAGCATATTTTGAAAGTCAGTTATAACATTATTGTGGCAGAGACAATTCGGTACTTTTTATATTCTCAAAGTTTTCCCGGGGCAATGTAGAATAGTTTTATATTTGTAGAAAGAAAATTAAGTCAGACAAGAAAAACTTCAAAGGACTCTCAATGAATAATCTCGTTATGAATTTGTGTTAAGATAGCTTTTGTGGCGTTAGCTGCTAGTTCCATATCCAATACACACTGTACATGATTATAATCTGCGCGAAAAATAAAACCAGCGTTATCAGAACTGCAAAGAAAAAGCTTTTGATTATCACGCCACCATTGAAGAGTTTCCTCTCCAGTGAGACCACCACGAGGTCGTTTTTTGGTCGAATCCGGTGCACTTACAACTAGCAAAGGTAGATCTCTATGAATCGTAGCATCCTTCTGCAGCTTTAAAATATAATCCGGGATGGTATAACAGCATCGTAATTGATTTTCAAGCTTCTCGAGCATGGTTTGCGTCATTAGAAGAGCAATGTAACCTGGATGTGAAGGACGAAAGAAATGACCGAAATCACCAACTCTGAAATAATCTAAAAAGAATGAAACTGGTCTCAGCAAGCCCCAGGAAGCGGCACGAGCCATTATTCTACATATGAAACGTGCACGATTCATATCCGTTACCACGGGACTTTCTCGTTCAAATACCGTGGGCGGTGTTGGATCCAATAGAATAATACCTGCGACATCTTCTGGATACATTAAATAATAGAGATGTGCTAATAAACCTCCAATTGATCCACCTATAAGAATAAATGGCTTTCGAAGTCTCGATTTCGTAAATACTTGTTTTAGCAATAAGAGTTCACTTTCTAAATTTTCTGTATTCCAATCATTAGGAGGTTCAGAAGCACCGTATCCAGGAAGATCGAATGATAATATTTCAATAGGCTCGTCCATAAATTCGACGAATTTCAAAAGCAATGGTTTGACATAATACATGCTGATACCCATGCCACTTAAATAAATAATAGATGGAAGTTTTGACTCTGGTGCACGAAGATGTACCACATGTATAAGCTTATTATTAGGACCCCAAGGTTTCATTTCGTCTATTGCTGGATAGTATTTTTTTCGATCGCGAGCCTCGGCATACCGTTCATAGAACTGTCCGAATCCAGGAAGAATCCATAGAAGAAGAAACAAAATAAATACGGTCAGAATAATAGGTAAAACCAGAATAATCAAAATTCCAATACATAAAGAAGTACAAAATGATGAATATGTTGTTGTCTTTGCTCGAAAGGACTTGGGTGTCTGTAAGACAGGATTTTCATACCATTTCAATTTCTTGCCAATTTCTTGGTGTTTTTCATCTGAAGAATTAATACTTGATTTTTGTAGTTCATTGCGATCATTCATACTGTTTCTTTTCAATAATGTTTCTTCGTTCTCAGATGAAATTATGATATAAATAGAACATGTGTTTTGATTTCATTATCGTAGTATATTACTACTACGATGATAATTGTTATTCCATTGGTTATCGTGTTGGAAGCGATAGAAGAGTTATATAGAGGGCGTGCATAGTCGAACAGAAAAACAAGGAAAATAACTGAATCTTTGCACGCCACTGCTTATCAGTGCTTACCATTGACGCTATAGTGCATTTCTGATCAACACCAATATGATATTGAGCAAAAGTGAATCAATATGAATGAAATAGATTTCTGCATATTATGCACACAATGAATAAATTGAATTTTCTATTCACAGCAATTGATGTGGTCAAAAATGTGCAAAAAAAAAGAGTTTCATCCAATTATACAAAGCATTTGAAGCAAACAAGAACCACTAAGAATTTTATTAATATGTATCAGTTTGGAGTGTAGTTGGAAAGAGTATGGATATCCCCATTCGACATCTAAATTATAGTGAAAAAGTCCATTTTTTATTATAGAATAAATGCAGACAACAGAATTTTCTATAATGATTTACTCGTCAAATTATCCCTTATGAAATTTGGTTCAAGAAACCCAATCCCTCAGATGAATGAGTTGATGAAGAATTTAATCGGATTTTCTGAGATTCAGGTGTAGACATCGACATTCTGTCAAGTGTTAATAAAAAAAATTTATCTACAGGGTGCTTAAAAATGTTTTTCCAGGGGGTAACTCTAAGCTAACATATAGTAACCGTAATGAATTTTATACCAAATGAAAGCGAGGAAAACATGTGATATTCTGATGCTAAATTGTAAGGGTTCTGAAATTTTTTTTATAGCAAACATAATTTATCTTTAGAATTTCAAGCTATTTCACTATAAAGAAGTTTATTGCTTGAAGCAATTCGAAGTGAATCTGATTGGAAGCGATCGATAGCATCAAAAAGGATTTATTTTTCAAAACTGATTAGTAAAATTAATAATCCATGTGACATTCATTGGCATTCCTCACTGCCTGAAGACGGAACGGATAAGAACATAAAAGAGTTTCAAAGAGTTCCACATTTGATTCCGTCTTACGAGGGAACTATCCCAAGTGTTAATCGCAGATTCGGGCGGGAGTTATACCGGTCGATAGAGCTCAACGAGCTGATCACTATAGTAATAAACGTTTCTCCCGATAGGTCTTTTTTATAGAATTTGTCTGATCATATTAACTCTATCGCACATACTATGCAGGGATATATTAGATCTGTTCATTGTGAAAGACGCATGACAAGTAGTTCTTTTTAGTAATGAAAACGATAACTATTGAAAAAATGTTCAAAACAAAGGATGTGTCGACATTGACTACAAGAAATAAATGGATAACCATTACAGTTACTGATAGAACATTGGTCTATCTTGAAGCTGAAGCAAATTTCATTTATATTCGAAAATGACAGATATTTTGGCGGAAAATATCCACAAGCTGACCATGCATAGGAAATCATTGGTATAAAAATATCAGCAGAAAGTTGGTTGTGAACGAGTGACTGCATCTTGATAACGGAATCTCAAGCCCTCAAATCAATATTGAGATCATCTATCAATATATGGTGATAGATTCTTCGTACTTAACTTTTCCATTGACGAAAGAAATATCGATCGCAAGGTTGTTTTATTGATGTAACCTTTCGTGGTATCACCATCAATTTACAAGATTGTCCTTTGGTTAAATTATCTTCATAAATAGAATTATCGGTTTGAATGGACCATTGATCGACTAATAGAAGAAACCGGTTGTTCGTGACATTCTCGAGGACTTCCTGTATCCAATACTCCATCAACGATTTATTTAATTTACCAGATATACTGCAGGTGACGATCACGTTCGAAGCTGAAAACACATCTTTTGTTACCGGAAAACCACCTGTAGGTTCTTGCAAACAGATGAAAACAGGACCAACGAGTCGACCAGCAACATTGACAAGTGGCATTACAGTATACGAATGTGTGCTGGTGTTGAGTGATTTAATGGTGACAAACGTCGATCTTTCATTTCGAAAAGATAAAGTACGATCTGATGTAAATTCATAATGAAAACCTGATTGATCAATATTAAAAATATATTCAAGCTTGTACTTCGGTAAGATCTTTTTAACTTCATTAATGAACTATTCGCCGGCTTGATGAATTTCTTATTTATGAAAACCTCATGTTTTTCAACGAATTTTGTGACTTTCCTGGAGTGAATGTTATTTCGTCGTTTAAAATTCGACAACCATTTATCGCTAGCGAGGAAAGTATCGATATCTTCCACTGCAGCTTTAGTTAATGATCATCGTCGGATGTCTGTATCATGAACCAGCAAATTTGCATCGCGTGCTTGTTTAAACTTTTCAACAACAGACAATTCAAGGCGAGATAGTTTTTGTCGACGATCTCCAGCGTTTTGCACATGTTCTCGAAATCGTGCTAATTCCATCAGATATTTTACACGTGAAAATTCATGTTGTACTGTTGTAAATGCGATACCCGGCCGAGCAAAATCTACAACTTTTCTCATATAGTCCAACATAAATGCAGTAAATTCGAAACTGGAGTCACTACTATTATCTTCAGGAGTAAAGTCGATATCAGTATTATTGATATCAATATTGTCGACGATCTCCAGAGTAGTATCATCATCAATTTCATAACTGTCGCTTGTAAAAATATCGTTCAACAGATTCAGTATTTGATCAGCGACTGAAGTTTTCTCCTCGGTCAAGTTCGTTATCCGAGCGATGTCTTTTGATAATAGTTCATCGAGTACAGGTTTAGCGATATTTATCATTTTGATAAAGGATATTATCCTGTTGAGAGGCTCACTCTGAAGATCCTAGAATGTGGAATGTTTTATTGTGAACTTATGTTCTCTGTTTTATGAGTGGACGTGATGGGAAATATCCATGAAGATAAACGTGGTATGAAAAATCCGACAGTGGCGAAGAGAACGAAGAGAACAATCCAAATGATAAGATGAATGTGATAGAGAAAATTCCATGTGTGATAATGTAGATGACATAAAGAGAAAAATCCATACGAGAAGGAAGAAAAGAAAAAATTAACGCGCTGCGAAAGAAAGATGCGCTGGAATAGAAGGATCACGCAGTTGATCTTGATCACTCCATGACGATTTAATATTTGTTTTTGTTTCGTGTTCTCGTCAAAGGAGCACGGTACAACCATAGAACAGAGAGAGAGAGAGAGATAAATGAAGAAAGAATAAGCAGTGATAATAATTCCCCTTTCTTTTCTCTCTGCCTATATGAAATTATAGTTAGAACAATACACGGTCAGTCGTAGAACAGTCCATGAACATGACAGCATTATAACTTATACTATTACTATTCACAAGACGTAGAAAACGAATATTCCACACAAAAAAGAAATAAAACGTCAAGTTTGATCATTGCAAAGAGTAGAAATACGATACACACATACGAATCGATGAATTTGATGCTCATATGCTATATTCTATTGGAGAATTTTCACCATAAAATTCTTTGAGAATGGTCTATCGGAAAAAACACTTTTTACTACTGTGCTCAGCTCGTCGAGCTCTATCGATTAGGATACCTCTCGTTCGAATCTGTGATTAGCACTTGGGATAGTTCCCTCGTAAGAAAACAAATTGATTTCTATCGATTTAGAAACCATTGTTCCATATCTATATGTATTGTACAAACAAATATTATGTTCGTGGTATTGATCTTGATAAAAAAAGAATTAACTATTCCACCTGATTTTATGAAACTATCAGGTATAACCTATGATTGAAAAGATGAAAAAATTATATATCGATTAGTTTTATTCAATGAAATACAATGAACAGTTATAATAGAAGGTAATCTAATACATTTTCTACGTGCATTAGCTATGAATTAGATTGAACAAAAATGATATCAATTGTTAAGGAGATCAGAAATTAATGTTGGTGAATATAGAGATTCATTATGGTATAATAATTATTTAATTCAAGATATTTATCACAACCAAAGTATCTCGCTATTGATTCATTGGTTAGCTATGTATTTTACTAAGATTGGAAGAGTTGGTGGCAAGGGGGAAATAGCGGACTCCAATCCAATGGAGTCCAATGAAGTCCAGTG
>CAJNOP010001199.1:0-26102 GCA_905250075.1 Rotaria sp. Silwood1
AAATATTAAAATTTTGACGGAATATAATTTCCAAAAAGAATCATAATCAACTCGAATATCTGGATTAACATATTCCTATTCGTGCAAATCTTCCTTACTTACTAACCATTCTCAATTGAATTTTTCAATTTTTTTTCTATTTAACAATTCTTTTTTTTTCAAATATCCAAATTGATCGATCAGAAATATAATTTAAAAATTTTATAGTACAGTTTTAAAATTGTCGCTAGTGTTAATATGAACATTTTAATTGGATAATACAATATTACACCTTTGCTGTTCTTTCTTTCGTGTTTCTTTTTTTTTTCCAAATAGCTTAAAATTAATTATTGCTCTACGATATTTTAGATTATTAAATTATGGAATGGTTTCGGTATCTAATCTCATTTATATTATTTCACCTAAGTTTAGCTGCAATTCGTATGAGTCAACCGAAGATTTTATTACCATTTCATCCACGTATTGAAACAAATTTTACATTAGAAGCAACGGATGGTTGTTTTTTATGGTCATCATCACGTCCTGACCTTGTTCGTATTGATCCCATAGGACCATATTCAATAAAAAATGGTGAAAATTGTTCATTATATGCAAATATTATAGCTCATACGAAACAATCATTACGTTCAAGTGCAACTGTTTATGCTCGTGATATTTTAACTGGACAATCTGTACGATGTGATGTTATTATTGATAAAATTCAAACAATTGAAATTATTTATACAACAACACGATTATATTTAGAAGATGCACCAGAATTATTTAAATTACGTGCACATGATCAACATGGATCAACATTTTCATCAATTGAACATTTTCCGTTCGAATGGAAATTATTAAATGCTGCTATTGTTGATGAACAAAGTAAGATTCTTTTCAAGAAGCAATAAATTATTCTTACTTCAAAAAAAAGAAAACATGAATTTAGATAAAGGAATTAGGAGTTTTGTATGTAAGAATACAAAAGCCTGAATAAAATAAAAGGTTACTGCATGTTCTATGACTTTTCTTTGAAAAATTTCTAAGCATTACAAAGTGAAATTTATCATAGCATTACTAAAAAAAATACATTTCTTTAATATTTTGTAATTCTTATAACGTTTTAATAGAGAGTCACAACAAATCTGTTTATCATTCATTTTATTCAGAATTTTGTGCTCTTTAAGATGATACTCATTTACAGTCGATCTATAAAATTTATTTGATGAAAAACTTCATTGGCTATTTAAAATATCTTCGTCTTATTCTTTTTATCAGTATTGTATTGTCAGTTAGTTTTGATGAAACAATCGATAGTTAAATGATCTATGTTTCAAACAAGCATTATTTTCTATTGAAAGAATTCCTATCGATCTATAAATAGTACTATAATAAAAAAAAAATTGAAATATTTCGACTTTGATTTATTCAAATAGACTGATTTTTTTGGTTCGTATTATCAATTTAGAAATTTTCTGTCTACAAATAGCTTATATATTTGTCAATTGCATAAATTTTTTATTTTTTTTGAAGATGTGAAAAAATCTACAAGTGGAACATTGGATGCAACAAAAGTAATACGTATTCTTCGTCTAACAGATTCATCATATGAAATGAGTGACACAGTTCGAAATCTTGAATCACATGGTTCATTATCTTATGAAATTCTTCTTGAAGGTCTTCGTACTGGATCAGCATTTGTTCAAGCTGAATTTATTGATAATGATCTATATCATGGTATACGAACAAAACCAGTTCGATTATCTGTATCAGCTAATGTTCAATTTTATCCATCAACAGATGTTTATTTACTTCCATATTCACGTTTAGGATTTCGTCTTTATCAAATAAAACGACAAGAATCAACTGATATAACAGATTTACCATCAACACGAATACTTTATGAAGTTAAATTAATTAATAATGATGCTGGTACTTTAGATGATAAAACACTTATATTTACTGCAACAGATCATGCTGATGAACAATCACGTTTAGAATTAATTGATCGTAATATGAAAGCTATTGATAATGATACATATGAACCAACATCATTAATGATACGTATTGTTAATATTGGTTATTTATCAGCAATAACAAATTCAACACGACCATGGATATTTCAAATAGGATCATATTATCTTATAACTGTTGAAATGTTTGATGTTAATGGTAGAAAAATTTATCCAACTGATAATTTAAATTTATCAGCAACAATACCAAATGAATTACATAAAACTTGTTTAAATTTAAAATCTTTATATCAAAATGGTACACAATATATTCTTCGACCAAATTGTCAAGGAAGATTTGAAATTGAATTTCATCTTAATGGAATGAAAAATAATGATATTATTGAATTATTAACTATAGCTTCAACAAAACAATGGTTTGAAGTTTATTTACCATTAGTTGTACAACCAAAACGAGTACTTCTACCAGAAAAAACTACAATTAAAGAAATTAAAACACCTTATTGTCCAATTAAAGTTTTAGGTGGAAGTGGAGATTATATTTTTACATCAAGAGATATAAGTGTGGGTAAGTAATAAATTGATTTTGAAAAGAAAAAAAAATAACATTCTAAAGATATAATTCTGATATTATTATTTATTTAGTCACTGTTTCGTCGACTGGTGATCTAATGGAACAAACTTCTTTAAATTCAACACATGTTGATGTTTTTGATAAAAAATCTCCTGAATTAAATGCAACTGTTTCTGTTCAAGTTGTTCAACCAAATGAATTTCATTTATTTCCATGTCCAGTTGAAACTGAACTTAATTCTTTACTTTATTTACCAATTCAATTATATTATAAAAAACAAGCTTTAACATGTTGTTCTCAACTTGATTTTGATATACTTATTGATAATAATATATTTCAATATCAAAATATAATACCATCTAATGAACATACAAATGAATCATGTGCTTTACTTATATTTAAACCAATTAAAATTGGTATAACAAATGTTCGTGTTCAACTTAAAAATTCAAATCTTCAACAAACAATTAGTTTAAGTGCATATGAAAAATTACATATAAATCTTAATAATTTATTATTAACAACAAAATCTGAATATATATTACAATTATCAAATGGTCCATTAAATTTTTATGATCAAGAATCATTAAAATATAATATATATCCATTAGATAATCATATTAAATTTACACAAGATTCATTAAATTCAAATTTTTTACATATTAAATGTCTTACGCCAATACAATATCAACAATATGAAATATCAAAACAAAATATCATAACAAAACAAAATCTTTGTCCAATTAAATCAACAATATCAATTGATATATCATGTCAATCAACAATTTATTCATTTATACTTGAACCAATACTTACATCACAATGTCCATTAATAAATCGTGATTATGTTATAACATATTTTGATCAAATTTTATATATAAATATAATTGCATATAATGAACAAAAAATATCATTTACAAATTTTTCATCATTAAATATTGATTGTAAAATAAAATCAAAAGAATATTTAGCTGATCTTAATATAAATAATCATCAATTAGAAATTATACCAAAACATAAATCAGGAAAAATTTTACTTCATTGTATAATTGATAAATTAGAACAACAACTTGAAATTGAATTTATGAAAAATATACAAATAATTAATTCAATTAAATTAATTTATATTAATGAATCATTATCACCATTAGAAATATATGGTGGTTCTGGTTATTTTCAATTTCAAATAAATGAATTATCAATAAATCCATTAATTGATTTATTAATAAATAATAATAATTCACGATTAATTTATATTAAACCATTAAATTATGGACGTACAAATTTAATTATTATTGATCAATGTTTACCATTATTAATGAAAACTCTTGATATAATTATATCAGATATTGATCAATTAAAAATTTTTGGTCGTAGTCGTTTAGAATTAAATACAACATCATTAATTTATATTCAAGCTATTGATATTGATGGTAATCTATTTAATTTAACAAATATTTATCATTTAATTAATATTATTATTGAACAAACTTTAAAACCAAATATTTTATTTATTGAATATGAATCAAAATCAAATTTAGATTATCAAACACTTGCTTATAGAATACATACATTAGATATTGGACGAACAAATATTAAATTTTATGCATTAAATATTAAAAGTAATATTATTGAATTTGAAGTTTATGAAAAATTACGTATTTATCCAAAAGAATTAAATATTTTACCATTATCAACAATTCAATTAATGATTATTGGAGGTTCACAAATATTAGGAACAACAATTGAATGGTCAACAAATAATACAGATATTGTTGATATAGAAATAAATAATATTTTTAAAACAAAAACTATTGGTCATGCTATTATTCATGCTAAATCAACTGGATATGATCCACTTTTAGGAAAAGTAAGAATGAAAAGTTACATAGAAAATTTTGAAATTATTTAAAAATTCGATATTAAATTTAGAAAAAATTGTTATTTTTGTACTTTCTGTTGATGTATTGAAATGATTTGAGATTGTATTAGAGCCCTTCGGAATCAAACTAAAGTCATTGCTCCTCCTCGGAAACATCAGCAAGCAAACTTAGAAAATAAGAACATCGAATCTGTGAATGTAGTTGATCTATATAAAAGACGTGTGTTTACCTTGGTTATATCCAAGGAATAGGAACAACCGAAACTTTCGCAATTAGATGTAGACCTAAACCCTTTTCGAGATTCATAACTTCCATAGTTCCAAGTTAAAAGGGTACTTGTAGAAGACTCCGACGAGCAAGAGACATTTTTTCTTTTATTGTTGGCAAAATACTAACATTCTATCAGAGATCACATATAAGTCAAAAAGAAAATTATTGTGTTATTTTTTTTCCGTTTAGCGTTACAAAATGATAGATCATTCATAATAACGTTCAACAAGATTATTTATACAATGTTGAATTAGAATTGTTTTGATTTGTGTCGATCCTGAGTGTGTGCGTGTCTTCTTACCTATATCTTCACCTTTTTTCTTCGATATTTTTCCTTTTGATCTTTCTATAGAACTTCCTTAATAGAGATTAATCAGTTTGGAGAATTCACTCATAATAGTTAAAATATTTGATTATTTTACTAGTATAATTTCGATGCAGAAATTTTGTGGGACATTCTTCGATGTATTGTAAAGCACTAGGTCGTGAGAGTCCAATCAAACAGCTAGGAACTAGATTGTTTTCAAATGAGCTGGATTATTGAATATCCTGTTCAATTGCTTTATGAGAGTTATATATGAAGAATAGAAACGAAAATGTGATATGTATATTATATCGAATAAAATCAGATTTTTGAAAAATACCAATTTAGATAATCGATGTTTTGCTATTGTACATCGAATCATGATAGTTTAATGATGTATAAATTTATGAAGATAATTTTCTTTGATATTTCCATGCAAAAAAAAACGGTTGCTAGAATTTCCTAGACATTGAAAGTTACAGTGGATATGAAAATGATTGTTTCAAGTTTATTTGTCTATGTTTTTTTTTCTACTACCATTAACACTAATAAGAATTCAAATAGAGATTTTAACGTTCAACTAGAATTTTGTAAGATGACAGTAATTGCTTATTTACCAAGAAATAGAATCTTTGAAAAGCCTGAAAACTAACTAAATTATTCAGTTCCTAGAATTTTGATTCAATCATCTACAATAATAGAGACAGCGATTATCTGTCGAACAGTAGATAAAAATGTCGTAAAGAGTTGAAAGGAGTATTATTTCAAAAAGAATTAATAAAATTTTCTCGAGTAATTTTCTGAATTATTGTATTTGTAAGTTTATAATTTTTTATTTTTAGTCTATAGTTTATGGTGAAGATACATGTATAATTCATGTTGTTCAAATACGTTCTATTCGTCTTCATATACCAACAACGGAAATTCTACCAAATAAAATGGTTCCATTAACTGTTCTTTCATATGATCATGAAAAAAATCCAATTGTTATAACAGATGTTTTTCTTCATTCTCTTGTATTTATATGGTCATTATCAAATACTCATCTTGCACAATTTCGTCCAATAATTGGTAATATATCATCTTATATACGAACATTTGTAACAAATATTGAAACATTAAGAACGGGTCGTGTTACTATTGATGTACGTTTATTAACAAATTCAAAAACTTTAAATAAATTATTATTAAAAACTTCTCATGAATTATCAAGTTCAATTGAATTAAATATTCTTGAACAATTTTATTTAAATCAATTTGATGAAACACGTACAATATTAATTGGACCAAATTCTCGTTTAAATTTATTTCATATACCAAATGATATAACAATTGAACTTTTATCATCATCAAAAAATATACATCTTGATATAAATACAAAAATAATTTATACTGATCAAAATTTCGATGGTGAAGCTGTTCTATATATGAAATATCGTGGAACCAAACAAGAAAAAAAAATTCTTAGTTCATCTATTGTTGGTGCTTATCTTATTCAAGTTAAACCAATACATTATATTCTTTTACAAAGTTATTTACCTCAAGAAACTTCATCATTATTTTCTTCAATACCAGTAGATTATAAACTTCCATTAACTGTTTCTTATCATGATGAATTAGGCAGACGGTAAGATGAATTAATGATTATATATTCGGGATAGCAGAATTCAATTCGACTTGAGTCGAATTTCATATAAGACAAACAATAGTTCTAGATGAGTTAATGATTGCGTTATTTTTAATTTTGAGACAATCTCGTATGGATTCACCAAAAGAATATTGAATCTCTAAAAAGTCAATTATGCTGCACTGCTTGAAGTACTCTGTGTAATTTTAAACATGCATTGCACTATTAAGCATAGACTGGAGTTGGATTCATGGGTTTTTTCGTTCTGGATGCCACGTAAAAAAAACCTATGGTCTTGCTTCCGGTCTAAAAATATTGGTCGCGTCTATGTTATATGAATCAGGACTCCGTCTTGGATAGGATGGGACGAAAAAAAAATCGTCCCGTAGAGCGTTTTTCAAAAGAGTTGCATTCGAGAGCGCTAATGAGATTGTTCCATCCTACACGAAGCCCTGATATGAATGAATTTGCGTTTTAATAGAATTGTTTCCTTCAAGAACGACTTACGGTATTTTATTTATTATGTTTTTAAGTTCGAAAGATAAATATTTGCATGTTTTTATTTATTTGATGAAATGTTAAAAATTTTTGTTTTATAGATTCGATGCAACATCAATATCTCTTCGTACATTTTCTTATCGTGGTGATATGATATCTACAAATTCAAATAATACACAAATATATGAAATAATTCCACTTAAAAATGGTTCGAATATTCTTGTAGTCGATGGTGGTGTAGAATATTTACGTGCTTATTTGCCTGTACAAGCTAATAGTGGTTTTCTTTTACCAAAATCATCAATATCTCCATTAAAACAAATTTATTATATTGGTGATATTGTTTGTTTTGAATCAAATTTAAATAATGATGAAAAAACTCAAGATCGATGGAGTAGTGATGATGGTATGTATGTTGATTCAAAATATGGTATTGGACAAATGATTATAGATGGTGAACGTCATTTACATTTAAAAATTGATGGACAAACAATAACAAGTGAACGATTTAATGTACAAATACCAAATGAAATAAAATTACTTAAAGGAACAAATGATTTTTTATATGATGGTGAAGAAGGTAGATTTGGATTTTGTTTCTTTTTTTTTTTTAAATTATAAAACATACAGATTCGAGAAAGAAAAATAATATCCGAATTAAAGAATATAATCTATTGTTTTTTGAAAATTCAATAATGATAATATAAGAAAAAGAACAGTATAATTGATATATAAAATAATAACTTTTTATTTGTTGCACTATTTTCTCTATGACTTTTGTTGATCGAATTATTTATATAAATACATTTTGATTTTATTCAAAATATAATATCAATATAAATTTAAACAAAATTTAGGTAAACCATCATCTTATCCTGTCATATTCGGTACGGATTCTACAACTAATCTTCATGGTTTATGTTCTCGTGAAGGACTTGAACATGCTCAATCAATTGGTACACTTCATCCAACATTTGAATGTCATCTTGAATTTCTTAAAAGTAAATCAAATAATCCAAAAGCTTCAACATTATTTAAAACTCAAGCTATATTTGATCTTGATCTAATGAGTTGGGCATGTCAAATAATACGTAAATCATCATATGATATAAGTACATATGAAGATTCATTACTTTTATTTGTTCAAACATCATATCAAATAATGTCAAATGAATTAATTATTCCATATCAACCAACATTTAAATTATCACCATCATTATCATCAATATATCTTTCAGAAGAACATCCATATAATACAATTCATATATCAACAATACCAACAAATGATAAATATATACAATTAATATCATCAGATCCATCAATAGTACGTATAACAAAAAATTCTACAGAACCATTTTTATATAATATTGAATTACGTCATGGTGCTAAAACAAATAATCAACAACAAATATATATTGATATTAAAAATATTTTAACTGGACAAAATCAACGTATTAATATTAACGTACAAAAACGTTTTATTGATAATCCAATAGGACGTATATTAGCAAGTCTTTTATTATGTGCATCATTAGCATTAATTGTTTATGGATTAGCAAATCGAAAACCTTTTCTATCATCATCATCATCACCACCACCACCAATAATAACAAAACAAATTTCATCAACACCACGTGTTATTCAATCACCACCAACACCTAAACGACATTTACTTTTTGATGATCATCAATCATCATCATCATTTGATACACCAACAACAATTCAACATCATGATCAACCTGTTGTAAGACTTTATTCAGCACAAGATTTACGTTCACGTTCAATAGGAAATTCACCACGATCAGCTATGAGTAATATGACATTACCAACAACTGATGATAGAGATCTTCATACACGTTTACAAAGACTTTATAATTAAAAATTTAAGGTTTATGTTTTTTTTCTTTCTTTCTTGTCTCAGGGATCCACCGGTGTTCTCTGTTTTTTGTGATAAAAATGTTTTGCTTAGAAAAACAAGAAAAATCTTTCTTTTTTTCTTTTTTTTTGTATATTCTTCTTCATATGTGTGTATTAGGTCAATTTTGTTTTGTGTATGTGTTTCTTTGTTTCTTGTGTATTAATCTAGAAAAGTTGTTCTATTATTATGATCTAAAAAAGAAAAAAAAATTGATTTTTTTTTTTGAAATAGAAAAAATACATTCGGAGATGATTTGTTTTCTCTCGATTACATTATATGAATATCATATCGTATGTTTTTTTTTGCCTTATTTTTTTTTTGTTGTAGTGTAGAATTTCGTTTACTAAATTAAATTAGAAAATATGAAATTAACTTGATTGATTATTATATTTGTTTTCATACATATATTTTTCTAGATCATCATGTATATAAATATTCATTCTCATTATTCATTTTTATTCTTATTGTTATTATATTTATCATTTATTTGTTGTGAACGTTCACCATTACAAATTGAAAAAGACACAGCTGTCTATCAATTACTTAATCATTATCATCATTATGCTGAATTAAAAGAACTTTTAAATAAATGGACAAGTGATTATACTAAAATATCACAATTATTTAGTATTGGACAAAGTAATGGTGGTAAAGAATTATTTGTAATGCGTCTTACTTCACCTATTAATACTAATAACGATGATGATGAACATGATGAATTACAAGTATTAAAGCCAAAATTTAAATGGATTGCAAATATGCATGGTGATGAAACAATTGGACGAGAAATGATGATTGCTTTAATATATTATTTATTACTTAATTCAAAATCGGATTCACGTATTAATCGTCTTCTATCAACAACAGATATTTATATAATGCCCAGTATGAATCCGGTAATTATTTAATAATAAAAATTCAAAAAAAAAAAAACAAACAAACAACGAAAAAATTTTAATTTAATCTAATTTTTAGGATGGTTTTGAAAAATCGATTGAAAGTTCATGTGAAACAATAGGTGCAGCAACTCGAGGAAATTTATTTGGTGTTGATCTTAATCGAGATTTTCCATCACAATATCAAACATTAAAACCAATTAATAATGGTACAATTGGTGATCTTTTTTATGGACGACAACGTGAAACTATTGCTGTTATGAAATGGATATTAAAAGAAAATTTTGTTTTAAGTGCAAATTTACATGGTGGTTCACTTGTTGCTTCATATCCTTATGATGAAACAAGTCTTCATAAGGAAAATACATATGGAATGTCACCTGATGATTCATTATTTCGTTTTATAGCACGTACTTATGCTAATAAACATTTAACAATGACAAAAGGTAATTTGAAATCTACAATATAAATGTGATTTTATGTTTTTTGTTCGTTTTATTAGGTCAAGGATGTGCTTCAGAATTTCCTGAAGGAATAACAAATGGTGCTAAATGGTATGATGTATCAGGTGGTATGCAAGATTTTAATTATTTACATAGTAATGCATTTGAAATAACTATTGAATTAAGTTGTTGTAAATATCCATCATCAAAAGATGGTTATCTTGAAAAAGAATGGGATAATAATAAAGAAGCATTAATTGCTTATATGGAATTGGTAAATAATTCATAAATTATAAGAACAAAAAAAAAAAAAACAAACAAACATGTATCTATCATTTATTTAGAGTCATCTTGGTATTAAAGGTTTTATTCGTGATGCACAAGCACGAATAGGAATATCTGGAGCACTAATTCAAGCAGAAGGTATTCTTCATCCAGTTCGTAGTATTCGTTCTGGAGTTTATTGGCGTTTATTATTACCTGGTTTATATAATGTTACAGTTACAGCTTCAGGATATTTACCACAGACAAAATATAATGTAAATGTAACAAATGACAAGACAAGTGTAAGTTAATATGATTTATAATAGGAAAATATTAGTATATGAAGATTTACAAGATCAAACTTTTTTGATTTCGGACAGCATTGTGGATGTTTTCTAGAAGTCGAAAAGGCTGAAAATTCGACAGAAAGTACTTTGATAGAAGAAGAATGTAGCCTATTGTGATATAGACTGACATATCCCTTCCGGCGTTTGTTCTAATCCAATTCATCTCGCAATAATATTATCTGCTTATTTTTATTTCATCTTTTGTAAGAGGAACTTTTCCTTACTCACTATCTCCTAATTGAAAACCATTGTTTCAGCTATAGTTTCCATTTAGATAAAACTATTTCAGAATTTATTTGTATCACATCTAGAAAAGATTTTTTCGATAACCAGTGTTTGATTTATCTAGTCGATAACTAATGCTCTTGTGAATTATGTTCGAATTCATATGACTTAAAATGTGAAAGTAAAAAATGTTTAGAAACTCAATATTTTTGACTTTTTTCCATAATGGTAATAGTTAAAACCAAATCAAAGAAAAGATTTGAATAACTGAAATGATTTTCAACCAGCAGAAGTCCTAAGCATCTGCCCGTTAACCAATTTGAGTAAATTTCTAAATATTGGTCTCGAACATCTATAATCTTGACTATTCTAAATAACTGAATAATTTAAAATTTTTTTTCTTGTAGGCACTTCGTCTTGATTTTGATTTACAACCAGGTACACAAGATATAGCATTCTCTAAGCAAGATGTATTATCAACAAATAAGATTTATGAGGAATTATCAAATTATTCGCAAAAATTAATGACTAAATCTCGTGATGAAATACTTAATCTTTTAATTGAACCATCAGATAAATTTCAATATCATAATTATGAATCAATGATTAAAAAATTAAAAGAAATCAATAATAAATATCCAAATATAACAAGTTTATATACAATTGGAAAAAGTGTTGAAAAACGTGATCTATGGGTTATAATTATTAGTGATCAACCACTTATACATGAACCAGGTGAACCTGAAGTTCGATATGTTGCAAATATACATGGTGATGAAAGTGTTGGACGAGAATGTTTAATACGTTTTATTGAATATTTATGTCTAAACTATAGAAAAAATGATTATATTACAAAACTTATTGATAATGTAAGCTAAGCTGTTTCTATTTCGTAAGGTTAAGGAACTGCAAAGTGATCCTGGTCCCGGTGGGACCGGGGCTAAGAATTTTTGACACTGGTCCCGGTCAGTTTTTTATGCAATATATTTTCACGTTTATTATTTTGACATGATTAAAGATCTGTAAATCAGATATTTTTATTTGCTATTTCTATAAAAGTCTTTACTGTTTACGAGTTGTAATTTGAACTCTTTAGTTTTTTTTTATTGTACTTGACTATATTTGAGAACGAACTTTAATACTTGTTGAATATGAAAAATAAATACACAAACTCAGACTCAATCTTGTAGAAACTCATTCTGAGACTTGTTCAAAAAATACTAGTTTCAGTTCTTTCGATCTGTATTTAACACTGGATATGAAAGAAGTCTCGTATTGTTAACGAATCAAAATCATTTATGTCAATTTTATGTATTCATAAAAGTACACAGATCGTAGCTCGATTTTAGAAATAAAGCCATTGTCAAAGATCGAGGCCGGGACTAAAAAAAGCGATTTTGTAGATTCCTACATAGGGTGCTACTAATCAAAAGGTCGAGTAAAAAAATTAGATTTCATTGAATTAGACATAAAAATTTGAAAACATATAAAAACATAGTCATTTCTCTGGTGAATCAAAGATCGCTATAAGTTATACCAGCTATTCTTCAGTAAAACTATATTATTTGAATTTAACATGAAAACCAATTATAGTATGTACATGAATAAACCTATTTTTGGTATGAAAAATTCAAAAATACTATCCTATTTTGTTATTGCTATGGAAAACGAAGATTTTTTTTCAACAACTCTTCTAAGACATAAAATGAAAGATATGCATAGTTTTTTCCAATAGATCTACTACGACGAACGTTATATGAAAAATAGTTTGAGCTCTTATCATAAAAAATGAGATAGACTAGCAAGATAAATTAGTCATCATAATTTTTGTACTCAATTCAAATACAATAATATCAGTCGAGAATAGTTAATATAAGTTATAGCAATCTAAACGGTTACCTTTTTATTTTTGCTGAGATGTGTTTTCTTTTTAAATTTATTGTTTAATAAATAATTATATTAAGGTTCGTATTCATATAATGCCAACAATAAATCCTGATGGTTTTGAATATGAATATAAACAAACAAAACATGTTGTTGGAGATGGTCGTTTAAATGCAAATAGAATTGATTTAAATAATAATTTTCCTCAAATTGAACTTGAACATTCATCAAAAAAAGATGAAGCTATACCAAAAAAAGAATATAATAATAATGATAATAATCTTGATAAATTTACTAAAAAACAAAATGAATTTCAACCTGAAGTTCAAGCAGTTATACATTGGTCACTTATATATCCATTTGTTTTATCTGGAAATTTACATGGTGGTGCACTTGTTGCACAATATCCATTTAATAATCGAATAAAAAATTCAATAAATACAGAAAGTAAATCACCAGATGATACAACATTTAAAATGTTAGCTAAAGCATATTCACAAGCTCATAGAAAAATGTATGAAGGTAATGCATGTGTAATATTTAATAATGGAATAACAAATGGTGCTTCTTGGTATGTTATTGAAGGTGGTATGCAAGATTGGTCATATGTATTTACATCTGATATGGAAATAACAATCGAATTAGGATGTGATAAATATCCTGATGAAAATAATTTACAAACTTATTGGAATGATAATAAAGGAGCTTTATTAGCTTTTATTACTCAGGTAATTATTTTCAGATATTTGAATAGAGTACGAATATATCGAATTAATCATTTTTTTTTTGTCTCAGCCTAGAGAAAAATATTTCAGAATTTAATCGTATCATACATGCAATACTTAGGTTCTTTTTTTTGATTAATTTAGTTATCTCTGCAGTATTTTGTCCTGATTTCATTCTCGATAACTTCTCTCTTTCCGTGCATATCTCTATTTACAAGAGATAAAGTTTTTGAATAGAAGTATTAAATTAGCATTACTGTTGAGATAATGTGAATTGTTTAGGCGTTTAGTATTAAAATTAATCTTAATGTTTTCGTATTATTTGTATTAGAATTTATTAATATCAAACTTGTAGCATTACTTTTAATTCTAATATATATGCTATTAACGAGTATATGTCCGAAAGTTTCCGAATACAGAATAATAATTTTTTTTTAATATCCAAAAGTACTATCCCTAGAACAAAACAAAACTGCTTGGTTTCAAGCATTTCTCTAAGCTCAGAATATTCGAAATCTAGTCATCGATAATCTATGTTTTAGCATTGAGAATAATGCTAACAGCTTAGTATTAAAAAAAAATTCTAATGACAATAATATTAAATCATTAAGGTTAATTTTAATACTAATTTTTAAAACATTAGTATTAATAAATGTTAATTCTAATAAGATATTCCAATTCGTACATTGGACTTTTTTTTTTTCTAGAGTTTTATTATTTTTTTGTATATTAAGGTTGTTTATGGTATTCGTGGTTTTGTATTTGATTCAAAAACTAAAACACCTTTATCAGGTGTAATAATTCATGTACATGGTATTCAACATAATGTAACAACCTATCGTGATGGAGATTTCTTTCGTTTATTATCACCTGGTATATATGATATAACAGCTGAACGTATTGGGTATGTTAAAATAAATATTAATAATAAAAAACAAAGATTGTTTTTTTTTTTCTTTTAATTATTTTAAACTATTTAATAGATATGAATCAGAAACGAAATATAATATTTTTGTAACTAATCAATCATCAACATATATTGAATTTAAATTAAATCGTATAGAATTCTATGATAATAAACAAAACTCATCAGTAATAAAAATACTTTATAATCAATCAAAAGCATTTATTCATCGTCCAGTATTCTTTCTTACTATTACCATTATTTGTGGTTTGTAGACTAATTTTTTTAGATAAGAAAATAAATAAATATCTAATTTATGATTTTTTTTTGTTTGTTTAAATTTAGTTTTAATTTTCTCTATGCTATTTGGTATAGTTATTTTCTATATACGACGACGTCGTTCACGTTCATCATATCATATATTTACTAATTCTCAACCATATGAACAATTAACTCAAGATGATGATAATGCACCATTGGTTCATCAAACTAATGGACATAAAATTGTTCGAAATACTCATGCCAATCCAAGTGAATCGGAAGACAATGCTGATGAAGAAACATTATTTTCAGTGAAAAATGATGTACCAATGATTGTTTGAAGAAGTTTGTATGTTATTTATTTTTCCATTTATATTTGATAACAATGTCTTTCTTTTATTATCTCAAAATTCGTTCATTTTCATCATGAATCTCGCTTGTTAATTAAATTTTACGAGTTTTTTGTTTTTTTTTTGCTCAGTATTAATATATTTATTCCGCATTTTTCTTATATTCATAATAAAATCAAATTAATCTCCCTTTTAACATTTTGATGTTAATAAAAGAATTACAATTTTCATTTAATATAATAACAAAAAGAAAAAAAGATAAATAAAAGTATCTATATAATGAACATATTACAATTATAAAATTGATTATAATGACATTATTATAATTCGATTTTAATCAGATTATAATAGTATCATTATAATTGATTTTTAATCTAATTCGTAATTCAAATTTTTTACATAGAGATTTTGCGGCTTAAGATATTGTCTATATAATGTACTAAAAGGTGATTGAATAATTTCGATCTCTCTTAGTAATTTGATGATATCCATGGCAAACCTATATGTAGTTAACTGATGGATATAAATAATTTTTAGACGAAAATTAGAGCTATCATCTAAAGAAAAAATACTTCGAAATGTATATTTTCATAATAGTTGTATTCTTTTGACTCATTTTAATTTGATGAAGTTTACTGTTTTCAATTTATCTATTGATATGTAAATTATTGGGATTGATCCTTCTGATAGTTTTGTAGCAAAAAAAAGAGTGTCTATATGCTTTTCAAAGCTGAATAGATTAAATGTCGTCAATATAAAACTTATAAGGTATCATTCAATAAAATGTAGGTAAATATGAAAATGCCAAACAAAAATTAATTCATAAAATAGGAAAATTCGAATGTCGGAAAATGTTAGAAAATGATAAATATTTTTCCAAAAACATTGATAATCAGGTCAATGCATGAGACATTGTGATTACTAATATTTATACAAAAAAAAATCACTTCGACAAATTTATAAATCATTTAGACTTTTTATTGAATTTTTTTAAACACTTTTTCTCAAAAATATGTAACATGAAAATGCTCACTAAAAATTAGTAATATAACTATTATATTCGCACAATAGTTACGCATTTCGAAATGTCTTTTCATTCTAATAATAGCTCTAATATTTCTTTACAAAACTATTCATTATGATCAATTAAGGAGGCATACGTTTGCCATAAATATCATCGATTTACTAAGAGAAGTCGAAATTTCAGAATCATTCTTGATTTAGTTTTGCTTCAATTCTGATATTGTTTAACTAAAATACATGAAGCGAAAATCGATGTCATGTTTTCGTGGATGTAGAGTTGCTAGCGATGATTTTTCAGGTTATTTAGCGTAAGTTGACATACACGTAAATTATACCAATTAGCTCGAGGAAGATCCATTACTCTGAGTATCAGTTATTTTACTTTTGCAAAATCACTTCAATAACGAATGTTTTCGCTTATATAATGAAGTCTATTATTTTCCTTTAGTATCTATTCATGATAGTTCAAATGATAAATTTCGAAAGTTTTTATTGATATCGTACCACAGTTACGATTTATAGATTAATCAATAAAAAAAAAACATGTTATCGACTGAAATAATTTATTTAAATGTATTCTATTCATTGGTTTTGTCATAAAATGTTTTCATTATAAAATGCATATGCCTTAATATGCCATCTACTTATAAAATGTAAAAACCAAAAAAAAAACAAATTATTGTTCTATTGCAGTTGCTTGTTTAAGCTTCATGAGTAAGTAGTGGACGGATAAACGGATCGTTTTTGCATCTAATCAAAAACAAAAAAACATACATGACAAATAAAATCATAGAATTTTATTTCAAAGCACACCCATCAATAAATTCTTGTTTAGTCAATTTTTTTGTCTTCATCAATACCAAGTGAAGCAATAATTTCAGTAGCACGTGTTATCGGATTATTATCACCATCGTCAACAGCTACACCATTAAGTTTATACTAGAAAGAGATAAAAGTATTTCTACTTAAATAAAATATCATGAAAAAAATTTACCATAGCTGTAATCATTTTAGTGAATTCCTCATGATCGATTTGTTCATCATCCGAAACATTGTACCTATATAAAATGAAAATTTCATGAACAAAATAAAACAGAAACACAAATCAAATGCATATGAAAGTCGTTCATCGATATCACCTTCATTTGTAGCTGCAAGACTCCAAAGAAATGCATTATGAAGGAAAACAAAATGAATCAATAGATATTATAATTATTACAATTTCCACTTACCCTTCTCATTTGTATTAGTATTCCCTGCGATGGGTGTTGATTCCAAATAAAAAAAAGAAAACAAAAAATGAGAAAACATTATTATTAAACTAACATACGTGAACGAAACTGTGTTCTTGATTTATTATTACGACTTGGTTGTGCCTGGCCCATGGAAGTTTATGTTTTGTATTGAGGAATATCCACAAAGGTCTTCCAGGAGGACATATGAGTGTGGGTGTGACACTGGGTTGCATCGCATCCTATATTTTACGATTTTGAAATGTCATTTGTACTGAATTTCATTTTTTGATATTCTGCTCATTAAGATACGATATATTTAAAACACAACAACGTTGCAATATATTATATTTTTATATCTATTTTTTGATATATTTATTTTATAAAAAGGAAGTGTTGTATTTTAACAAGCAGGTTCTTTCTAGAAAGTTTTTTTTTTATACTAGATATTATGCACGAGATAGGAGATCCATGAAACTGGACAGAATAGGGATGAAGTTCAAAGAAGCAGTTTTTGCCTGGATGTCCGTTATGGATTGCCCCTTGATGATGAAAACGAAAATTAAAAAAAAACAAATTTTATATGCTGTTTCAACTCTCCTTTTCTAGTGTACCTTAAGATAATAAACATTAATAATCATCCATCGATAAATGTATGGTAATACAACATAAAAAACAAAACCAGGGTAAGAGAAAAATATGTTTGTTATGATTATAATGAAAATGGCACAGCGCCATCGAAAATGCAAAATTAATCATGTATATAGATTCATTAATCGTAACATCGATTAAAATATTCTACTTCCCATCTTATGTGTCAGAAATGACTTGAAATATAGGATATTTGATAATTTTCAAAAATTTTGAACTCAAATAAGAAAATTAGATGTTAAAAAGACGAAAAAGATTGTATTGATTTTGATTGCTTCAAGCCGGAATATAACATAAATTATACGATAGAGAAAAAAAGACAAATATCTTGCTATATTTTCCTTCTATTTACCCTTGATTTTACATAAAAACAAAAGAAAATTATCCCAGATTAAAGTGACCTAGTCAGATTTGATAGAATCCATAATCGACAATATTCGACAGCCAGCATGGGATAGGATCCAAGTTTCAGAAGCCGTCAACATCTTTTAGCTTTCAACGTTTTCCCACTGTCAAATACCATCGGATTCCGTCAATAGAATTTGATCAGATCTGACTGTTAGAACTTGCCGGACCTGACGAAATCTGATAGTATTATAGTATCCAGTTTTGCTGTTTGTGATGATTAGACGACATGAGAAAAGATTAAGGCTTGTATTTATTTGAGCAATAAAAAATATAGAATGAGCAATAATAAAAACATGATTTAGCAATAATTTTTGAGCAATAAAAAATGTTTATTTGAGCAATATTATAATATAAAATGAGCAATATTATGATATTAAATGAGCAATATTTTGACATTAAATGAGCAATAAATAATTTATTATATAACAATATTAATTTCATATTTGAGCAACAAAAAAAGATAGAAGTGAATTATTTTTATTTATAATTTACAAGAAACAAAAAAGAAAAATGGGTGTGGGTGTGGGTGTGGGAGGGTCTGGGTGTGGGGTAGACATCGGCGTGATCAACATTTTTTGGTCACGGTCACGGTCACGATCAGTTTGGTCACGGTTACGGTCACGGTCACGACCGTTGCCATCGTGACCGTGACCGTGAGTCACGGTAGCCACGCCAGTCTCTATACGAACGACTATTTTCTTTTTTCTCAAAACAGCATACACTTCTCTTCCGATAGGAGGTCCCTATATTAGAAGGCTTTCCATAATAGAAGACCCCCTTGGAGAAATACGTGCGAGACTTAGTATAAGACTTTATTCAATTATCAAATTTTTCGAAAAATGACAACTTCAACCACTGGATTTACATCACAATGTGCTTAGTTTTCAGAGTTTTCAGCTACAAAATTTAACTAAGTGTTTTCAACCTTTTATCTAGGCTTTTAAAATCCGAAAAATTCCTTCTCAAAGCATCAAAATCGCTTTGGCTTTCTGAACAATTTTTTTAGTTGCAATCTGTAGAAAGAAAAGAGACATTACCCAAGACCCTCTGGAAAACTTTTGGGATTAGACACAATAGAAAACCTCGGATCTTGGGTGTGGGTGTGGGTGTGGGTTCATTGTAGTTTAACACCCACACCCAAGAATCAGAAAATAGTGTGCTATGAGTTGTGCTTGAGTGATGTATAAAAGTTATATATAAATTTCATGAGGATAAGAAAACGTTTATTGTTGTAAAAAAACGAGTTATTATTGCCCTTTTATATACATTTTACGCTTCATTTTAATTAATTATTGCTCATTTCATGGAATTATTGCTCATTCTATCTAATTATTGCTCATTCAATATGTATATTGCTTATTCAATATATATATTGCTCATTCTATATATATATTGCTCATTCTATATATTTATCGCTAAATTTGATTATTGCTCATTCTGTATTTTTTATTGCTCAATTAAATATAAGTCAAAGATTAATAATATTTTTTATGACGACACAACGTCGTTTTCCATTAGTCTAGGTAGAATGCTCACGCTCATAAACGAATGTTTACGGTAACAAAGACGCTATACAAGTGAACGAGCATCGAACAATCAGTATAAATTGTTTATTTTACTTTTTTAAACTTTAGATTATATGACGAGATGAAGTCAATCAAAAGCGAGTATATATTATTTATTTATTTTTGTCATATTTACTTAAGAATAAATGATAGAATGAATTCAACGAATATAAAATTTTTGTTTTTTATTGTATCGTTTAATTCAGATTATAATCCAGCATGAATACAATCAAAGTTGAGTATACCTTATTGATTTTACTTTTGTCTTATATTCTTACGTTTATAATTAAACAAATGAATATAATAATAAGTTAAAATAAAGTACATTAAAACTGTTTATCCTTAGGTAATTGTACGAGAGGAAGACACCAGAAGCAATGGTGATGATGTGAGGTGTATATGTGTGAAGCAGTCTACAATATCTCGACGTAAATTCGACATCATCCGATAGAATTCCTATTAGATTCTAAGTGTATCTAGAATTTTCGAACTATTGGATCTTATTGTCGGAAATCCTCGGATCCGAAAACTTTCCTTAGGATCCGACTTCAAAATTTCTTGTCTGGAATGAGTTTTTATATATATTTATTTTTTTCGATTTTCATACGAATGATAATGAAGTTTTTAATGGATATCACAGAGAAATATCTGATTACATATTATGCACTTTTTGCTGTATATATTTATTTCATTATAGGTCATATTTGATGCACAACACAGCATATCACATTTATTTATTGGAAAAATATCTTACCTGTACAAACAAAAAAAATATTTTTCGACCTTGAAAGCCCTTGTATTTTTGTGTCAAACTAATAAATTGAAATATGAATTATCGATAAATGAACTCGGATGTCAAGATAACATCGAACAAATAATTTAAGACGAACTTGTTTTTTTTTCATGTGTACGTCTATAAATGAGTCTATAGACAAGCACTTTGAATTAAACCAACTCATACGTTGACTTTAATCATACAAATAAGGAAACTTGTCACGATCAACTAGAACAAAAGAATCCATGTTGTAAATATTACATTAGTTCTAGTGGTAGTTCGTAGTTAATCGAAGATTTCATTGCAAACTGCGACAGTTTAAGAAACTAGCGGTTAATCGTTTACAGTAACTGTTCAGTTGTACACAGAAATAGAACAATCTTTCGTCAGATATAAAGAGTATTATTTTGTCTTTTTTCACAAATTAAAAATATCTAATAGTTTAGTTCACCTTATAAGTTATATTTTTTACTAACTCAATTAGAGAAACGAAGACAAAAAAAATTTATGGAAATAGATCTCACCACAACACTAGTATTATTAGAGATCGTTTTTCATATAGTTCTCGGATGATATATAGCACGATGAAAACTTGGTAATCAAGATAGTTTGACATTTTCTGCTGCACGTTCAATTGTAAAGAAAGTGTGAAAATTGAAAAGATTTCTGGAAAAATTGAATTTCTTTCATTACACGACAATGTTCTTTACCATGGAGCATGTCTAAATCTAATTATTGATGTAGACTCATTTCAGGCCTACCTAATAGATATAGAGGTGTGTTTTATGAGAACACTCATATCAATTTGTGTATTCTTTCGCACAAATCGATTAAGGTTTTAGGTAAAGCAAAAAATAATAAGCCGTGACCACGTGTTACGGAATGCTATTCTTTCACATTGCAAGATTTGTAAACTTTCATTAATAAAAGCAAACTGTCTGAATTTTTATTACAAGCGAAAATTGTTTAGATCTATTACCACTAAAAAAATTTAATCAATTTCTCTTTAGCCATAGCAGAGCAGTTCAATCGATACTCACCGTTATGAAATTTTAAAGAAACGAATATTTTTTTTCGGGGTAGCTAAGAGTTGAGGATTTTTCATAAGAAACAAAGCAACAGACAAATAAATATTATATGCAAAAGTTGTTTAATTTTTAACAAGCTATTAAAATATTAGGTCATTTCTGAAACGACCTTAATTTCATTAAATAAAAGATTTGAAAGATCGCCAGTTACGGAATTTTGTCTTTTTTTTGTTGATGTTTCAATGGAAAGGGTTTAACAAATTAATATTGCAAAATGTTATAACAACAATTCATCTTTTTTCTAATCAATGAGTACTACAAAAACAGTTCTATCGTTTCAGTATGCCGGTCTTACTCTTGCAACAAAATTACATTGGAACATTTATCTATTTTTCAAATCAAAAAATACAATGTAACAATACGAAAAATCATTGTAACAAACTACTGTTTGATAGTTTGCTTTGCTATTCGAATATATACTTCATTGATGAACAACTATTTCAATTTAAAGAATAGTTTCTTTAAATTATTTCATTTAAATGATAAAATCTATTACAGATATCGATTAATATCTTTTATTATATCGCAGGATGAATTCGTCATTCTTACATATCATTGATTGTATAATTTCAGAAAAGAATCATCAAACTATCGAGTGTACGAGTATTTGATAAAAGAATTTCTTGATTTTTTTGGATATTAACTTTTTTACTAGTATTATATCCTTATGAGAATAGACAGCAAAAAATATCTTGTCAAAATTTTGCTTCTTTTCATTTCAAGAAATCATTGAAATTTTTTTATAAGCTATTATTAAAGATATAGAAGTAGATAATGAACTATTTCAATATAAAACATTATTAGCTGACTCAAGTTTTATAAAGACAACATGAATGAAAAGTGACTCTTTTAAAGAGTGTAAAATATCCATTTGACAACCCTATCTGCTATCGGAGTGTAGAACCAAAGAGTTCCAAGTTGAACTTTATATATGTTACGCAATGCTTTATTTTGTACAAAAATAGTTCCTTCGAAGTCAAACGGAGTTCACATCTCTCTCTAAGATGATGAGTTTAGATGATTTTGCAACAGGAAAAAACACCTTTTAGTAGTTCTCATCGCCATGACACAGCTGAAAAGCAAAAAAAAAGATATTCAGAATCAGTGTCAAAAGCAGAATTGACTCAAACACCTTTTAGAGAAGTTTTTCATTGTGGAAAGCTGACACATAGAGGAGCACGGGGAAAAATTTTAATAAAATGCAGCTTTGATGGATCGTAGTTGAATTTCCGACAGTAAAAAGTTCTCTAAAATCTGTTTGATTCAATGCAGCCTTTGACAGTGACTCCGAATATTGTATTTGCTTTGCTTCGCAGTTGTGTCATATCAATGAAAACTGCTAAACATGTTTTTTCTTTCCTATTGCCATATCATCAAGATTCATTATTTAAGAGTGAGAGAATTGTGAACTTTGTTACGTTCCGAAAGTATCATTTCGGAATAGTTTTCTACCATTCTGTGCGAAATAATAGTTGCATAACATATATGAAATTCAACTTGGAACTCTTTGATTTTAAACTTCGACAGAAGATTAAGTGTTATCGAATGGACATCTTAAAATGATCAGAAGAGTCGTTTTTCATTAATGTTGACGTTATGGAACTTGAGCAGGTCAATACTGAACTATATTGAATCAGTTTATTCCGCTCTGTCTTCAAGTCGCTATCTTTTAGATTAATTTAGAATCGAAAACTTGAATGATTTGTTGGCAGGATAAAATGCAGAACTGTTATCGAGTATTGTTTAATATTTTTTCTTATCACGAAGTAATACTAGTAAAATGTCGATATCCAAGAAAAAACGAAACTTTTTTATCGAATACATCATATACTCGATAATCGCGTGATTCTTCTCTTGAGTTATACAAGCAATGATGCAACAATAATGGATTCATCTTGAGATATAGTAGCAGATATTAATTTATAACATTAATAGATTTTATCATTTAAATGAAATATACTAGAGAAGCATTCTTAAAATTGAAATTATGTTTAATCTATTCCATACATATTCAAACAAACATAACAAACTATTAAACTATTGTTTGTCACAATATTTGTACTGGTTACTTGAACGAGATACATGATAAATAATATTAATTATATCTTTACTTGATGTGTGTATTGTTCTTTTACTTAAAACTTTAATCGATTGTCCGAAAGAATACATAAATCGGTGTGGGTCTTTCTATGGAGTACATACCAATATCCAATAGACAGACCAAAGGGAACCTACCTGAGAAATTAGATTCAGGCATCCTGCATAACAAAGAATATTTCCATGTGATGAAAACCGTCATAATACCAGCGATTTGCTGGCTTTTTTTGAGATAAAGCTGGTCATTTGTGCTTGATACCGAGCTTGAAGAAATTCGATTTTTCCATAAGTGTTTTCAATTTTTACATTTTCTTTACAATTGACTGTGAAGCAGAAAATTTCGACTTGCGGTATCCAACTGAATCATTAATACAAAGAATGCAAATATCTACTAACTTTATATCATCTTGGCTACCAAATTTTGATTGTCCTACCAATCATTCAAGAACTGTATGAAAAAAGATCTCTAATAATAATAGCGTTGTGGTGAGATCTGTTTCCATAATTTTTTTTTTGTCTTCGTTTGTCTAGTTGAGTTAGTAAAAATATAACTTATAAGGTGAACTAGACTATCAGATATTTTTAATCTGTGAAAAAAGATAAATTGGTACTCTTTACATCTGATGAAAGATTTTTCTATTTCTGTGTGTGCAACTGAACAGTTACTGTAAGCGGTTGGTTTACTGCTAAAAGTAATCGGATATTTACAACATAGAGTCTTTTGTTCTAGTTGATCGTGTCAAGTATCCTTATTTGTATGATTTTTATAAGGTCAGTATATATGAGTTGCTTTAATTCAAAGTGGTTCTCTATGGACACATTTTGAGACGTGCACACGAAAAAAAATAAGTACGATTAGATTTAATGGTTCGATAATATCTTTACATGCGAATTTGTTTATTGACAATTCATATTTCAGTTTATTAGTTTTACAAAAATCAAGGACTTTCATATCTAAAAGTATATATTTGATTGTACAGGTGAAATATTTTTCCAATAAAAAAAAATGTAATATAGTGCGCTGTGCATTGAGTATGACCGATGATAAAATAAATATATGAAGGGAAAAGTGCAAATATGTAATTCGATATTTTTTTGTAATATTTATGAAAAAAACTGATTATCATTCAAATGAAAATGGTAAAAATAAATACATACAAAAACCCACGGTTTTGCGTTTGATATTCATTTAAAAGTAAAGGTAAATAGGAAAAAAAATAAAGGAAGATTTTTGTCTTTTTTTCGTTATATAATTCATGCTATTTTTAGATTAAGAGGAATCAAAGCAAATATTAATTTTTCTTCGACACCTAATTTCCTCATTTTAGTTCGAAATTTTTTTAAAAATTAGCAAAAGTCTCATATTTCAAGTCATTTCTAACACATAAGATGCAAAGTGAAATGTTTTATTCAATGCTACGATTAGTAAACATATGTACAGTATTAATGTTACATTTTCTATTTCGCTCTGTGTCCTTCTCGTTATAAACATAAAAAACATATTTGCTCCAACCTGGTTTTTTATATATCTTATCACTATACATTTATCAATAAATGATAATTAATGTTTATTACCATGAGAGTTACTATAAAAGGAGAGTCGAAATAGTATATAATATTTCATTTTTAGATTTTCGTTTTCACCGTCGAATACAAACATTAGCTAGCATGGGTGGTCACAAATCAAAAATTGATCCAACAGTATTGACTCCAAAACGTTCGTCTATTAGATAATTATGTACTTTCATCTTTTGTTCTTTTTCTGTTTAGAAATAGAAGTTCTAACAGCAAATACAAATTTAAGTGAGGGTGGTAAGTGAAATTTGTAATAATCATAATATTTATTGATTTCAAGTTTTGTTTTTTATCTTATTTAGAAATCGTACAATGGCATGAAGCAAGTTCAATTCGTGATACTTTTTCTTGAATATGTGAACG
>CAJNOP010001199.1:26202-44318 GCA_905250075.1 Rotaria sp. Silwood1
TTTTTTTAGACTTTCGTTTTCATCATCGAATACAAACATCAACTAGCATGGGTGGCAAGAAATCAAAAGTTGATCCAACAGTATTGACTTCAAAAGGTTCGTTTATTAGATATTTATGTTTTCTTATCTTTTGTTTTGTTTATTTAGAAATGGCTGTTCTCAAAGCGAATACTAATTTAAATGAGAGGGGTACGTGAAAGTCGTTGTAGTTATAATATTTCTTGATTTCATGTTTTGTTTTTAATCTTATTTAGAAATCTTACAATGGCATGAAGCAAGTTGAATTCGTGATACTTTTTCTCGAAGATGTAAACGTTTTCTTTTGCTTTCTAGGGTTTTATACGTGATTGTCCAAATGGTCGACTTGATAAGAAAAAATTTCTTGAAGTTTATGAACAATTTTGTCCTGGAGGACATGCAAAAAACTATTGCAAGTAAGAAATTATTTTATTGATTATTATGTATGTAATCTTTATTTATTTAGATATGCATTTGATGCATTTGATAAGAATGATGATGGAACAATCGATTTTAGTGAATTTCTTTTAAGTGTTGCAGCTACAAAAGGTGGTAATGTCGATGAAAGACTTTCAGCTGCATTTGATTTGTAAGTATCTGACTTTCTTTAAAAATTTTATCGATGAGATTCCGGTTTCACACAGATACGATATTTCGGATGATGAACAAGTTGACCAGAAGGAATTAGTGAAAATGATTACAGCTATAGTAAATTTTTTTCATCGTATTTTTCATTTTATTTAAGTAGAAGCAATCGTTTTTTAGTATGAACTTAATGGCGTAGCTGATCATGGTGGTCATAATAATCCGAAAACACGTGCTGCTGAGATTATTGCTTCACTTGATGTTAATGGAGACAGAAAATTGAGTAAACAAGAATTTATTGCTGGGTATGTTTAGTGATATGATTTCTACTTTAATTTGTCATGTGTCCTCTTTGATTAGATGCAAGAACGATCCGTATATCCGTCAAATACTTGCTCCTAATGCTTAAACAAGCATCTACAAAAGAACAATAATTTTTATTTTTGAATTTTATTGGTAGAGAAAATATTAAGATGTGTGAGTTGTAAAATAAAAACATTTTATGGAAAACCAGCGAATAGGATTCATTTAAATAAACTATCTCAGTAGAAAACATTTTTTCCTCTTATTAATTGATTCATAAATCGCAGTTGTGGTGATGATGAAAGAGTTTTTCACTAATAAAAGTTGCAAATGATTCATGACATTTGTCACGATCATAAATTTTGACAGAGATATTTAATATATCGTAATTTTTTTTTATATACTGAAATTCAATATTTGTATGGTTTTTCAGTGTAATTCACAGAAGCAGTGAGGTGGAATTCATGTCAACTCGAACTGAAAGTAAAAAATGAAGTTTAACTGCTATAATTGAAATCAATTAGCGTTATTGAGAAAAGTCTAATTATGGCAATTGATGTCAATAAAAGCCATCATAATTTATTGTTCAAACTACAAACTGTACATACGATGAAGAAACAGTGGACCTTAAAGTAAGATCCAAGATCTTTTGTTAACAATTCAATTTTGCAAAATAAAATCACATGTATCTCGAGATAAAGAATTCATCTAGACGTCGTTTTTATGTCGCATACATATAAAATTATTATAAATGCCCTGAAAAATTAGTGCTAGCAACATTTATTTACAGCAATTATCAGTATAAACCTAGCGACATTCACATCCACATTGTTTCATTTCTAGAAGTCTTTATTTGAAGATACAGGTATGGCATTTTTACAATGTATAAGTGTATTGCAGTGTACTGTACATCAAGTGTCACCAATAATGAAATAAATATGGAATAAAAAGCGCTCAAAACAGCTATTGTGAGAAATCTGGCGCCACTTGCTCGTTAGAACTCGTGTATAATAACTACACGACTTTCAGTTAGTTTGAATAGTGGAAGTCGAATATTAAATATTGATACGTGCTTTATTCGAAAAATCCTTGATTATAAAATACAATAAAAGAAAACAAATTTTAGCAGTTCGACAATGGTAAAACAAAAAAGATACAAAATGATATCATTATTATACGGTACTTTCACTACCAGTCTACGATAAACAACATATAGTATTCAGAAAACTTTACATTCTATCAAAATTTGGAAAACTTTTTTTGCTGATCATTTTGGTGAAAAAACATTTTGAGTTTCAATTCGAAATGATGGTTTTGTAGTCAAAAAATAGTACATGTTGTGAACTAACTTAAAAGTCGCTTTTTTTTGATGAAAAATTACAAAATAAGCATAGAGATATTCTGTCGATTAGTAAGAAAAAAAATATAGATAGAATATTGTTCATAGTATCCAATTATATTTTACTATGTTTGTTTCGTGGTTTTTTTATCAGAGACAAAGAGAATTTTAAATTGTTTCACAATATTTACTAGTTTTTGACTAGAAGACCATCATTCCACATTGAAATCCAAAAACTTTTCTTATCAAAATGACCAACGTAAAAAGCTCTACAAAATTTGATATAATATAAAGTTTTCTGAATACTTATTGTTTTTTGTTGTACACTGCTAATGAATGTATCGCAGAACAACAATGCCATTCTGTATCTTTTTTTATCGTTTCTTTGTCTAAGTGCTAAAGTTTTTTTTTTTTATATGATACTTGATAATCAATGATTTTTCGAATGAAATATGTGTAATTATTTAGTACTCAACTTCTACTAATCAATCATCTAATCAATTTAATATTATAGTTGCATAGTTATAATACGTGAGTTAAAACGAAAAAGTAGTACAAGAGTTTTCACGACAACTTGGTATAGTGAAATATTTCTGTGTGATATTCATCAATAACTTGATTATCATTCGAATGAAAATAGCAAAATAAATACATACAAAAACGCACGGTTTTCTTATGGTATTCATGTAAAAGGAAAGGTAACGAAAAACAAATAAAAAAAAGATATTTGTCCTTTTCTCTGTCGTATAATTGATGTTATCTTTAGATTTGAAGCAATGAAAACAAATATTAAGTTTTTTTCTTTTTAATAACTAATTTTCTTAGTTTTGTTCAAAAATTTTCAACATTAAAAAGTAAATTGTATTTGAATTCATTTCTGACACATGAGATGGAAACGAAATGTTTTATTCAATGCTACGATTAGTAAATCTACGTCGATAATTCGTGTGACATTTTCGATGACGCTCTATCCTTCTCATTAGAAGCATTAAAAAAAAAATATTTTTCGAGCTTGTTTTTTGTTTGTATGTTTTATCACTATACATTGATCAATAAATGCTAATTGATATTTATTACCATGTGACACACTATAAAAGGAGACTTGGGTCAGTGTATAATATTTCTTTTCTGAATTTTCAGTTTCAACGTTGAATACAAACATCAGTTAAGATGGGTGGTAAAAAATCAAAAGTTGATCCAACAGTATTGACTGAAAAAGGTTCATTTACTAAATATTTATGTTTTCTCATCTTTTGTTTTGTTTATTTAGAAATGGCTGTTCTCAAAGCAAATACTAATTTAAGTGAGAGTGGTAAGTGAAATTTGCAATAATTATAATATTCCTTGATTTCACGCTTTGTCTTTAATTTTATTTAGAAATATTAGAATTTCATGAAGAAAGTTGAACCAATAGTACTTTTTCTTTAAGATGTAAAAGTTCTTTTTCGTTGTAGGAATTTATACGCGATTGTCCAAATGGTCGACTTGATAAGAAAAAATTTCTTCAACTTTATGAACGGTGTTTTCCTGAAGGAAATGCAAAAAACTATTGCAAGTAAGAAATTATTTCATTCTTAATTATTTATATAATTTATACTTATTTAGATATGCATTTGATGCATTTGATCAAAATGATGATGGAACAATTGATTTTACTGAATTTCTTTTCAGTATCGCAATTACAAGCGGAGGTGACCTCGATACACGACTTACAGCTGCATTTGATTTGTAAGTTTCTATTTTTTTTCTTTTATATTTTATTAAAGACGTGTTTGTTTTATATAGATACGATATTTCGAATGATGAACAAGTCGACCAGAAGGAATTAGTTAAAATGATTACAGCTTTGGTAATTTTTTTTTCATTATATGTTTGCTTGTGTCTTGGTAGGAATAATCTTTTTTTAGTATCAACTTCATGGTAAAGCTATTGATGGTGCTCATGATAATCCGAAAACACGTGCTGCTGAAATTCTTGCTGCACTTGATATCAATAACGACAGAAAACTGAGTAAACATGAATTTATTGCTGGGTATGTTTTTTAATATGTTTTATAATTTGATTTCTCATGTGTTCTTTTTGATTAGATGCAAGAACGATCCGTATATCCGTGCAATACTGGCTCCTGATGCTTAAACAAGCAACTAAAACACTACAATATTTTTTTGCATTTGACAAATAGATAGAATATTAAGCTATATCACCTGTAAAATGAAAACATTTTAGTTAGAGTCAATGAGTAGGATATTTTAAAATAAACGATCTTCGCAGACAACTTTTTTTTCTTATAGATTAATCTATAAATCGCAATTGTAGTGATTGTGAAAAAAATTTTACTAATAAAAGTCAATAAATAATTTAGTTCAATATTTGAATGGTTTCTCAAATTAATTCAGAGAAGCAGTGAAGTGGAGTTCATGGCAATTTGTGCAGGCAATAACAAATGAAGTTTTTCTGCTATTAGTGGAATACATTTTCATCATTTCGAAAAGTCTAGCTATGACCAATCATGTTCAGAAAAACTTTCATAATTTATTATTCAAACGACAAACTATATATACGATGGAACAAAGTAGACTCTTAAGTATGGGCGAAATCATTTGTTACGGATTTTGTGTTGCAAAATGAAATCACACATATCTCGAGATAAAGAATTCATATAGGCTTCATTTTTATGTTCCATACATATGAAATTATTCTAGACATTTTGAAAAACCAGCACTAGAAATCTTGCTTTAGAGCAATTATCAATATAAATCTAGCGACATTCACATCCACACTGTTTTATTTCTAAAAGTATTTATCTGATGGTACAGGTATAGCATTTTTACAGTAAAAAACTATAACATAGTGTGCTGTACACCGAGTATAACCCATAATGAACTAAATATGGAACAAAACGCGCTGAAAACAGTTGTTGTGAGAAATCGAGCGCCACTTGTCTTTTAAATTAGTTTAATTAGATGATTGATTAATAGCACTTGAGTACTAAATATTTACACGTACTTAATTCGAAAAATTCTTTTTTTACATTATATTTGATAATCAAGAATTTTTCGAATTAAGTACGTGTAAATATTTATTACTCGACCTCTACCACACAGCAATGTAATCAAGTTATTTTAAACTTGTATAATTGTAATACATGACGTAAAACAAAAAAGTAGTGCGAAACTTTTCACGACCGTTTGGTATAGTGAAGTATTTCTGTGTGATATTCATTCATAAAAAAAACTGATTATCATTCGAACGAAAATAGCAAAATAAATACATACAAAAATCCCACGATTTTCTTTTGATATTCAATTACAGTAAACGGAAAACGAAAATATTTGTCTTTCTTTTTGCTCTTTTTTTAAGACCTTATTTCCTTAATTTTTCTGAAAATTTATGGACATCAAAAAATATCGCGTATTTGAAGTCATGTTTAAGACATAAGATGCGAAGTAGAATGTTTTAATCAACGAAACGATTAGTAAATCTATGTACATGATTAATGTGACATTTTTAATTATTCTCTGTGTCCTTCTCATTAAAAATATAAAAAAATATTTTCTCGAACCTGGTTTTTTTTATATGCTTTATCACCACACATTTATCAATCAATTATAATTAATGTTTATTACCATGAGATACATTATAAAAACAGACTCGGGACGGTATATGACATTCCTTTTCTTTTGAAGTTTCGTTTTCACCATCGAATACAAACATCAACTAGCATGAGCAACAACAAATCAAAAGTTGATTCAGTAGAATTGACTCCAAAACGTTTGTTTATTAGATAATTGTATTTTTTCATCTTTTGTTTTTTTTTCTCTGTTCAGAAGTAGCAATTCTCAAAGCGAAGACTAATTTAGCTGACAGTGGTAAGTGAAATTTTGTAATAATCATAATATTTCTTCATTCATTTTTTTTTTGTTTTTTATCTTATTTAGAGATATCAAAATGGCATGAAGAAAGTTGAATCCGTAGTACTTTTTCTTGAAGATTTGAATTTTTTTTTCTTTATAGAGTTTTATACATGATTGTCCAAATGGTCAAGTTGATAAGAAAAAATTTGTTGAAGCTTGTGAACGCTTTGCTCCTGGCAAAAATGCAGATAACCTTTGGAAGTAAGAAATTATTTGATTATTAATTATGTTTGTAATCTTTGCTGAATTAGACGTGCATTGGATGCATTTCAAAAGACTAATCATGGAACAATTGTTTTTAAAGAACTTGTTGGAAGCATTGCAACTACAAAAGAAGTTGATATCGATCAACGACTTTCAGGTTTATTTGATATGTAAGTTCCTGTTTTTTTCTTGTTAATTTTTACTCAAAATATTTTTGTTTTATATAGATACGATACTTCGGAAGATGGACAAATCGATCAGAACGAATTAATAGGACTGATTACAGCTCTAGTAATTCTTTTCATGATACTATTGTATTTAATTCAGGAATTAGAAACTATTATATTTTTTTTAGTATAAACTCAGTGGCACAACTGATCAAAGTAGTAATAATAATCCGAAAACACGCGCTGATGAAATTATTGCTACATATGACATTAATAACAACAGAAAATTGAGTAGACAAGAATTTATTACAGCGTATGTTTTGTAACAGTTCATAATTGCATTTGTCATGTGTTCTTTTTCTTTAGATGCAAAAAAGATCCGTATATCCATCAAGTACTTTCTCATCATACTTAAACAAGCAACTACAACAAAACAATAATTTTTTTTTGTATTTTACAAATAGTTAGAATATTAAGGCATATGAATTGTGAAATCAAAACATTTTAGTGAGAGCCAATGAATAGGATATTTTAAAATAAACGATCGTAGTAGACAACCTTTTTTTTCTTCTTATTGATGAATCTCTGAATTGCGATTGTGGTGATGATGAAAAATGTCTTTGACTAGAAAAAGTCAACGAATGATTCACAATATGTATGATGATCGTAAATATTTACAGCGATATTTTATATGTCGTGATTCTTTTTTCTATTTACTGATATTTGATATGTGTATGGTTTCTCAACTTAATGCAGAGAAGCAGTAAAGTGGAGTTCGTGTCAAACTTGACCGAAAATAACAACTGAAGTTTTTTCTATTATTATTGAAATCAATTTTCATTATTTAGAAAAATCTTATTATAATAAACGATGGCAATAAAAACTTTCGTATTTTATTATTCAAACTATAAAGTACAGATACGAGAGAAAAGACAGACTTCAACATATAAGCGAAATCATTCGTTATAGAGGCTTGACGTCACAAAATTAAAATATCTATATCTCGGCATAATGAATAGTCTAAGAATTAATTTGTATATTTTATATGAATGTTAATTTTACTATAGAAGCGCTAATGAAATCAGTACTAGAGACCTTTGTTCAGAAGAATTATTAGTAAAAACACTAGCGACCTCCACTCCTACGAGAAAAGGAAAGCGACTTTTGCTTCATGTATTTTAATTTGAAAAATTCCGGATCGCGAATCAAAACTAAATAGTACATTCTATAGACTGTACCTGAAGCTATGAAATCCATATTTAAAATTTTTTCTGAGCATGCTTAGATTTTTCGAATAAAAGTGGGTTTAGTGTTTTGTTAGCAACGTAACAGAATGCGATGATACAAACGAAAAAATGCTCGTAGAATCGAATGAGAAGTTCAAAAATGATTTGAAACAGTAAAAATTCTTCGTCAGAATCTATAGATGATGATAAAGCAAAAAAAAATTGTTTTGAATCTCTAGAAAATCGACGTTTAAAACGTTGTTTGAAATTCGGTCTTAGTGAAAATGTCACCATAGGTGTGATTCGTGCTGCAGAGTTCATCCTCAATTATTCTAATGTAAATCGATAGATATATGGATGATAGGTAAGACAATCTTTGGTATATATTCAATAAATACTATTATTACAATAAGTATTTTTTTCTATTATGCTGAATTATTTCACTTTCATTCCATGTTGAACAGTTATAATGAATTTCATTAAGATTTTATTATGGGTGCCTGAATAACAAATGCATTTGGAATCGAACTTTTTTTTTTTTTGAGTAAAAAATAATAAAACGTCAGCGGAAAAAACGCAAATTTTTTCAAGATCGGACCGTTTCACCGTTGGTGAAAACTTCAACTGTTTTACTGATTTGTTTTCTTTTTGGTTATTGGTTGGAACATATCATATAAAACAGTAGAAAAGATTTTGCTTCTCTACTGCCTTTCATAAATACATTACAGAACAACCTTTTCTTTTGGCAACATGATCTATTTTTACTAACATTTACTTAACACATTACTCTTTGCTTTGACAAGAAAAAGATTTTGATTGGCTGCATTTGCCTTTATTTGCTATTGTATATAATAGAAACTATTGTGTTCGTTTATTAATGAGATCGCACCTTGAAATCAAAGTCTTTAAAACACAATTCTTAGATTATTTTTTTTTTCTTGGCCTCGGTATTCGAAAGAAAAAGAAAATGTCATTAAACAAAAAATACCGCATATATAGCATATTCTTATCAGAAGCCATGAAAATGGGCGAGGGCTGTAGACCCTTCTAAAATTGACAATTATTCATTATTACTAAGTCAAAGTACCCATCATATTTTGAATTTTTTACTATCTTTATGAGATATTTTCTTATCAACCCCTCCTCCAAACTTGAGACCCTTGCACAATCTCTCCTTATTATTCAGAATATGAATACCAAAAAGAGAGAGAGAACGAAGTAAATATGAAGATTTTTTTTTTTATTTCATGTTATATTAAAAGTAGTAAAAGAAAAAATAAATTCTGTTCTATTTTTTTTTTGCTTTTACTTTCTATGGCATATCCTATTTCTTCTGTTACATATTGACAGATTTTTTTTTTGTTGAGTTCTATCGATGGAGCTGATTCACGATTATACAGACTACTTCAATAGCATACATATTCACTCAAATTTATCGTTTACTTAGTATCTGAATTACTAATTTTTGTCGTTCCTTGCCCCTTTTTTTTAATATATACACATAAAGAAAAAAAAATTCTATAGCTTTTTCTCTTTCTCTTAGTCGTATAAATACCATTAACACAGCTGTCAGTATACCTGATTCGAGCTACATACACTCATCAAGCAAAAGTACATACAACATTTTTTTCAAATCGTTGATAAACTACAGTCATCATGGGTAATAAAGGAGGAAAAAAAAGTGGATCAACACAATTAACACCAAAACGTTTGTATCCTTTTGTTTTTTTTGAGAAATAATTTTTTTGAAAATAATTGTTTTTTTTTTTTTGAAAATTTTAGAAATTGCTATGCTCAAGGCAAATACTAATTATACGGAAAGAGGTAAATAAAGGCAGCTGTTTTTTATATTTCTATTTTGATTTTTTTTTATCTAATTTTTTTTATTACTATTTATAGAAATCCGAGAATGGCATGCGGTTAGTTAAATAGACATAATGTTAATGAAAATATTTTCATTATTTATAGGGCTTTCTTCGTGATTGTCCTAATGGTCGACTTGATAAAAAGAAATTTTGTGAAGTCTACAAACAATTTTATCCTCAGGGCAAAGCAGACAACTTCTGCAAGTAAGATAATATGATTTTTTTTCTTTTGTTTGGTTAAATTTGAACTGTTTTCTTGATGTTTAGACTTGCTTTTGATACATTCGATACAAATGATGATGGAACAATTGACTTCGATGAATTTCTTTTAGCTATTTCGGCTACAAGTCATGGTAATCTCGATGATCGACTTGCAGTTGCATTTGATATGTAAGTTTTGTTTTTCTTTTTGTTATTTATATCATTCTTACATGATTGTCTTGGTAAATAGGTACGATATATCAGATGACGGATTTATTGATCAAAAGGAATTGACTAAGATGATTACAGCTATGGTAAAGTTTTAGCTATATATTTATTTATTTTTTTTTTATAAAAGTAAGTTTTTTTTCAGTATGATCTTGTTGGTGAAACTAATCGTAAAGGTGACAATGATCCGAAAAAACGTGCGATTGAAATTATTGGAAAACTTGATGTTGGTGGTGATAAAAAATTAAATAAACATGAATTTATTGCTGGGTATGTATTACTACATTAGCTATCTTCATTCACATATATATATTATTATTTTTTCTTTATATATTAGGTGTAAAAATGATCCATATATTCGCCGATTACTTGCTCCTAATGCATAAGTGTTCGGTACATTATTTCAACAATTATTCAATTAGACATTTTATATTTTAAACACATCAAATACTAGATTTTATTATAACATCACTAGACAATGAATGAATGAATGAGTTTAATTATCGAAAAATAACTTGTATTCGAATTAAACTTTTTTCAATAAAATAAAGTATACTAAGAACATTGATGATTGTGTTTAAAGAGTTTGCAGTGTTGTAGTTTCACTTCTCCAAGTACTCTTGTAATATTAGCCAATAGAACGATCACTAAATGTTTCTCTTCATATTCAATTTATGTTAAAAGGCTGTTAGCACAACACCTGCAGGAATCAAATGTGAAACACAATGTAACTTCTCTTGTTAATCAAAGGCAGATTGTTTTATTTTATCTATTCTGAGAACATATTTCTTCACTATCTTTTAACTTAATCGTCTAGAAAAGGAATAAGGAAATAGTTCATATATTTTAATGAGATGCTATTTATATATACGACCTATAATCATATATCAACAATGTCTGTCATGAACTGTGATAAAGAACAGACGCTGCTCGAGTTGCTAAGCATGTCTATCACAGGTAAGATTTGGCGTTGTTAGTGCCCTGCAAGAACGATTTTTTCCCGTTCTATTTACCGTTAGAAATCAGAAACGGGAACGATATTTACAAATGAGCATTCCAGAAAATAATTCCTTTTAATATTTATACTCTTCAAACTTTGCTTTTTTTGTCTTACAAACAATGTCAACATCAATTCGATGTCACATTGTTGAAGAATGGATTTTGACATTCTTCCAAAGACTTTTGCTTCTTTTATGAATTAGAAGAAAAATAACAAATATTTATCAACAAAAATTAGACAAGTTCATTCAATATTCATCACTCTTTTATTTTCTTCGTGATTATTATCTTCGAAACGACTATTTTTTAGATTGTCGATGTGCTAGTATTTTTTTTTTCGTTTAATTATTTCATTGATGAAGAAAATGATTCTCTTAACTTAACATTGATAAATTGAACGTATGAATAATAATTGCTTTATTTTAATAAAATAAAATCGTAATAAGAAGTCTGAAAGCATTATAGAAACGAGAATCCAGTAAGAATCGTTCCCATAAAACACTAATTGTTGCTAAAGTGTCTGTAATGTGCTGTTTCTAACCTATCTGTCACCATCTGTCATATTCTGTCAAGGAGAGAAGAAGGTTGCAAATTTACCTAAACATACTTTTCAGATTATATTTAATAAAAAACATATTACATAGCTATACGTAGAATGCTGCTTTATTGAAAAAACTATAACAAAATTTTCAGTGTATAATATCACTTCTGATATCTTTTCACTATTAAAAATCATATTGTTACACGAATATCATAGAAATATTTTGTTGTTTATATTTTAAGCTTTTTACAGCTTGTTTAAAACGTAGAGAAATGTTTCTTAATTAAATGAGGCATTACATTGGAAAAGAAATCATGAAACCATCAAGTACACGAGATGCTCAATAAGAAGAATTTTATTTCTGTTGGTTTCTCATAACCTCTAACAACTTTCTAATATTCTGAAAATCCATCAATACTGTCTGTATTTTAATGAGGACTTATATATTATAAGTAAGACATGCTTAGTAGCTGGCAATAAAGCTTCATTAAATTGTAACAAGTGATGTATAAAGAATGCAATGCTTTTTTTTTCTTGAGAATGACACGTTTATTTCATCTGATACACAATACTTCTCTATATGAAACTATTGATTTTGGTTTTCAAATAAGCCTTTTCTGCTCATGAAAAATTGCAACTATTAATCGATGCTCAGTTGTCTAACTGTGTCAGTTTAACAATGTAATCAGTTAAAACATTTTTTAAATAAGGGCTCTACCAAAATTAGAAGTATATTAGGAGATTCTTCTAAACATTCTCAATCGATTGATGCCCATTGTCAAATTTAAAAGTTCTATAAAATACTTTTCTGGCAATATTTGTTCTTATTTCAGAGCAATCTGCATATGTTCTTCAATCTAAATTTCACATAATCTTTTTGACAATAGAATTCTTTATAAGTTACTATGCAAACAAATCTTTGATAGTGCATATTGTCAATTTCTTTCAATCATAGCAACAGCATGATGCATACAAATGTAAAGTTTTGCTTAGTGATGATCGTTTGTATATAATCAGTGATACAGTGAATCCTCTGTCAACGACACACTGTTCAGTATTTCTATGTTTACATAGATACTTTCAATTTAAAATAGGACTTGGTAACATACAATCTTATACAAATTGATCGATGTTAAGTGCTTCAGCTGTAGAAATTGTTTCCAAAGTTCAAAACTAGTTACAAATTTTTTGTGAAAAATATTTTATCAAATGACTTTGTTAGTGTCTATCGATTTTCAACGTAGTAGAAAAACTTTTAATATGAGAAAATGAGAATATAGTCTCGGACAGATCTTTTTAGAATAATGTTGAATGACTCTTGATCTCGAATTGTTTTCAAAGGAATTATAATCTTTGTGAAGATGTCTGCAATTTGGCATCAAAATGATCAATAATTCATGATGTTTTATTCTATATATGATTCAATTTGTCTGGATATTGAAAATTCAAAGGAGTCTAAATACTTTTCAACATGCCGTCTGATCATTTATTGATCAAGTATATCTTTTAGAAAATTCAATTATAATCTGGTTTTTTTTTGAATGTTAGAAAGTTAAGTTAAAAATTCGCAATATATGATATAACGAAATTTATTAAAAAACAAAAAGTCAACATTACAAAAATATACAATGTAAGTTGTTCAATCTATCATATATATCGTAAGTTCAAAACTCAATTGATTAGTAAAAGCCTGTTTCACAACAAGGTGTATTACTAAATCGATTTTCATATGTTGAATTATTTCCAGATATTATTTTATTTAATGGACGATTTTTCGCTTGAATATAACCAAAAATAAAATAACTGATAACAAGGCCAAGTATAAGAGAAATAAAAATACCACTTTCATATGTCATAACTAATAACATCATCCAATAAGCAAGAACTATTTGAACTCCATAAATCAATGCTAAATATATTTGATGTAATAATAAAGATGAATGTTCTCGGTAACTATCATTTATACGATGACGAATATAAGCTAAAGTTCCATTTAATAAACCCATACAAAAAACTCCAAGAATCATAAATGCATATTTAACATGATTATCAACATTCCAACCTCGAAATAAAAATACAATACATTGATCTTCACCAGTTGCAAATTGAAAACCATTTTGCATAACCATACAATTATCCATTATTAATTTTTGTAAAACGTGATCTTAAAGGAATGTTGAAGTATAGAGATAAATATTTGGTCAGTCGGTTAAATAATAGTGAAATCAGTAAAAAGCTGAAATGGTGAATTCGTGATGAATTAAGCTTGTTACTAAATTGAAAACTCAGTAAATGACATTTAATAATAGCTAAATAAAGTAATGGGTAAATATAAAAACTGAAATGCGTTATAGTGTGATTCCCTTTTTTTTCTTCTGTCCTTTTTTTCGTACTATGCATTATAGTTGCTATATACGGCATAATTTGATGTGCATATTGCTTCTGCTCTTTCCTTTAACTTTAACTTAGTGTCAACCAGTACAATAAATGGATGTGGTAAAAGTTGTTCAATGTGAAAGTCAAATATTAGATGAAGAGATTACGAGAGAAAACGGATCATATGAATAGAAATGAAAGGTCTTGTAAAAGAAAAAAAGATGAAATCAAAATACTCAGTCAAAGAGATTATATATGATAATGCTAATGAATAGGCAAAATATAAAAAATGCAATTATTCAGTTTCTTTTTTGAAGAACTAAATGTGCAAACTCATCATGGGTATGACTATTAGTCTGAAATATTGTGTAAATCATCATCAACATCAACTATAATTACATTAAGTAAGAAAACAAAAAAAAATGATAGACCAGAAAAGATTTCAACTACTTTGTTCATGCAATAATCTAATTTTAATAATGATTTTTCTTCTTTGATCTTTTAAATTTCTATTTAATATTTTCTTTATTTATCTAAATTATATTTTATATTGTATATAATAAACTGATCATGTTAGTCGTAACCTAAAAAGTTGGACCTTTCCTGCCTCAATCTGTAACAGATGTTGTTGTTATACGATCAAGGACTGTGGTATCAATAATTTCTTGCTATAACTTTCTTAAAGCATTTTTGAAACATTTAATGAAAGGACAGACAAGAAATGTATCCTAAAATAGATAGAATAACACAGGAATACTATTGTTCGTATAAGAATTGAAACAGTGATTGAGTGAGTCGCTTTTGTTTTTCGTTTATTTTCTTTGCAGCTGTTGCACATATTTTCTCGTTCTTTCCACCTACTTCTTTTCACCCACATTATTTTGTGAATAAAAAAAATCTTATTTTTATTTTTCTTATTGTTCATGAGCTAAAACATAGAGCAAGAAATTTTTTGATATCCTCTCTGATCATTGTCTTTATCCATCATCATGTATGAATATTTGTTGTTTTTTCAAAGCTAAGCAATTCAATACAATACAATATTAGCAGACTACAAAAGAAGTTCATAACTGAATCAAATAATAATAAACAAAAGAGATTTGCATGATATTGCCCTATAAAATAAGAATAAATGAACAGTGAATCTATCACCTGAAACAATAGGATTACATGTCAGTACGTTGAGATCTCAGGTTAATGAATTACATGCAACTATCAAAAAAGAAAAAAAATTGTGATAAGTTGACGCTAGCGCAACAAAAGTATTCATCAAAATAGGAGTGTGATCATAGTCATTGCTTGATCTTTGATTAGTTTTATTGCATAAATGGATCTTACAACCACTCCTTTGACTCATTTGATCGCATTTCAGGCAGTTATTACTGTGGCACTTATTTGTGGAAAAACTAACATCCGAGCGCGGTTCTTGAAAGTTCTACCCGATGAACGAACGAAGAAACGATCGTCACACGAAAAACAACGAACGATGATTCTCACATTTCTCCTAGTACTTCAATAATGTAACACTCACTAATATTATATGTTCTGCTTGGTTTAGTGCTTGCTATTGTCAGTTATGAAAATGATTATCATGATTTCTAGTCTTCAGCGTTTGTTATAATCATTTCAAAGCAAATTGCAACATTTCTATATACCATTTTCAGTCATAAAAAGAAGATAGTATGAAATCTACATATATAACAAAAGTATTCGATTGCTTGGTCAGCCAGTTTGAAAACGTTGATTGACTGAATTGTCAGCATGAAAAGTCCTTGCTGCAAGTACATATAAATACATTAGCACAGCTACATTTTATTTCATATGAACCTCCATTCAATCGAGGAATTACCTAAAATTGATCTTTTTCAATGTTTTTGTTGTATTATCACTCCTATCGAGAATTCTTCTCTGAAATATTTACGTTGATTAACTTCTATTATATCGATTTTATAAAAACATCGGTATTCATAATATGTTAACGTGCAAGAGAGGTTCCGCAAGTGAGTAATTGTTTTTAAGTTAGAACTATGTACAATATGTAGACTCTTAACGGGTTATAAATAACTTAAAAAGAGACCAGGCCAATAGCTTATTGCTGTCGACATTTTGCAATTTTACGGTATTTTTCAATACAATCCACTCTTCCTCTGACCAAGAACCTTATGAAAACGTGGTCGAAGTTATGGATTTCCTTGAAAAAAACGTGAGTTTATACGTAGCATAAATATCACCTATCGGTCGAATCGAAGATCGACCATCGAAGTCAGTTTCTCTCTGGGCTCTCTTCATTACCAAACCGAAACCCAATTGAGAATGCTTGGACTCTACAGCATATTAAAATCAAATATCTTTGTTTTACTTAAGTTCGATAATAAAAAGAAAGCGAATAGTAAGAATTTTGAAAAAAAAAATAGAAGGAAGGAAAAGTTTCACATAAGAACGTATGCATGATTGAATGAGAGTGGAGATTGAAAATCCATGTTGTACATTTGCAGTTGTTCACTCATCAAGTATATTTTTAACAATAAAATCTTTCACAGAATGTTATTTATCTATTTCAATGTTTCTTTTTTCTATTACTTTATAAGAATAAATATTCGTGTACTGTCTCAAAAATTTACCACAAAAACATGAAAAAGTTTCAACAAACTATTTTAGATAAAAACTAATATTATTCGCTTTTTCAAAATAAAACTTTCATCGCGTTCTTTTGTTGTTTTCGAATGTTAAAAAATTAAATTAAAAATTCGCAATTTATTTATTCAATGAGATTTATCAAGTCAACATTACAATTATATGCAATGTAACTGGTTCAATCTATCATATATATCGTAAGTTCAAAAGTAAAATCATTATTAAAAGCCTGTTTGGCAGCAAGGTGTATTATTAAATTGATTTTCATATGTTGAATTAGTTTCGGATAATATTTTACTATTTAATGAACGATTTTTCGCTTGAATATAACCAAAAATAAAATAACCAATAACAAGGCCAAGTATAAGAGAAATAAAAATACCACTTTCATATGTCATAACTAATAACATCATCCAATAAGCAAGAACTATTTGAACGCCATAAATCAATGTTAAATATATTTGATGTAATAATAAAGATGAATATCCTGGATAACTATCATTTATACGATGACGAATATAAGCTAAAGTTCCATTTAATAAACCCATACAAAAAACTCCAAGAATCATAAATGCATATTTAACATGATTATCAACATTCCAACCTCGAAATAAAAATACAATACATCGATCTTCACCAATTGCAAATTGAAAACCATTTTGCATAACCATACAATTATCCATTATTATTTTTTGTAAAACGTGATCTTAAAGGAGTGTTGAAGTATAGAGATAAATAACTGGTCAGTCAGTAAAATAATAGTGAAATCAGTAAATAACTAAAGCGATGAATTAAGCTCGTTAATAAATCTAAAGATCAATAAATAAAGTATACTAGCCGCGAAATAAAGCAAAACTGAAATACGTTATGGTGTGATGCGTTTTTTTTGGTTTTGTCCCTTTTTTCGTAATATGCATTCTTATTGCTGTATACGACAAAATCATATATGCACATTGGTTTTATCCTTTCCTTCATTTTCAGCTTAGTGTTAACGAGAAAACGAAAAATGGTCTAATGAAAAGTGCACGTTGATAATTGGTCGATGCGAATAATAGTCGAGAAACTAATAATAGAAACATAAAAACGTTTTTTTTTAAAAGCTAAAAAAATCAGACGAACAACCTAGATCAAGAGAAATAAAGATGGAAAATGTTATTAGGAAAATTGTCAATCACTGCAAAGGAGCATATATTTCTTTGAAGAATGCAGCTCATGTACTTACTAAAACTTCTTTTTAAATCTAAAATTTTAAAATCGACAGACTTATGTGAAGTTATATCGAAACAAATTCAGATAGAAAATTAGAACTAAGAAGAAGCATTTGAGGACATGATGTGTGAGTATGGAGTGTGTGTAGGGTATGAGAGAGTAAGAACACTCAATCCAAATCCACACCCTCTTAGATTAGTCTTAACAAGTACAATAGATGAGCATCGTACAAGTTGTTCAACATGAAAGTAAGATATTAAATGAAGAGATTATGAAAGAAAAATGATTATGTAAAATGGAAATGAAA
>CAJNOP010001200.1:0-43655 GCA_905250075.1 Rotaria sp. Silwood1
TTCTGTTTATGTATGTCCAACTTCAAATATATGATACGAAGTCTACAGAATTTTCTAGGAGAATTCATCTAAATTCGAATTTAATTATCTCATTCTGATGAAATAATTTGTTTTCTTGACGAAAATAAGCGAAGTATATACGATAAAGTGGATATTACTATCAATGGAAGTCCTTGATGAAAATGAAGAGAGTTTCGAATATAAGCGATGTATTGGCTATAAAAGCAGCCATTCAAATGTTCCCTAAGACGTAGATTGGTTTTTTATCTTCAGACAGAGTGAAATGAAACTATGCACACACTGAGCAACCGTCGGATTGAAAAGTGCTCGCTGTTTGCTTAGTTGATGACTAATCATTATAGAATAAAAAAGCAACTTTACTTTGGTTTTTTTCCCAGTGCTTCTGATATATAAATAGGAGTGATGATAAGTTTTTAAGAACTGACACAATATCTCAAAATATTCCATTCCAAGAATCATGCTAGGTGAGCAATTGAATAGTGTTGAATCTCGTAACCTTTTGTCAACTATCGACAAGATGCGCGAACTCTTACATGACGAGAAAGTGAATCTACCGGAAATTGTGGTTGTTGGTGATCAATCTGTGGGTAAATCATCCGTATTAGAAGCTATATCTGGTATTCAATTACCTCGGGCCCAGAACATTTGCACTCGTTGTCCACTAGAATTACGGATGAAAACAGCTCAAGATGAGGAATATGCAACAATACGTAGTAGTGTTGGTTCTGTGACAGAAAAGAATATCGATGATTTAACAAAGATTGCTGATGAAGTGACTCGATTGACATCAGAAATCACCGGTACAGGATTAAATGTGAGTCCAAATCCGATCTATTTAACAGTGTACAAGCGAGATATTTTGTACGATTTGACCCTGATTGATCTTCCGGGTATTACCCGGAATGCATTGCCTGGCCAAGCAGAAAATATTCATCAACAAATTCTGGATTTAATTAACAAATACATTAAACCACCAACTGCAGTAAGTCTATCACTTTTTTCTGTTAGGATATCAACCTCATTTTTGCTCTTCCTATTTAATGCTGACCAATCATTTCGCAATGAGTAATTGCAGGAACAGCCATGATGTGAGTGCAAAGATGAACGATAGAAAATGCAGGCAAATGTGTGCCATCATTGTAGACAATGAATCAAGAAGCGATTGGTAACATGTCTCGAGTTTTGCTTTCAGAACTATTATTCGATTCCGACCCTAACTCTAACGAACTTGACTTCGAGTCAAAGAAGAAATTTAAGTACTGTGAAATTTACGAAAGTTTTTTTAGTTTTGTAATTCACTGAGAACGTCTAAAAGGCAACGCAATATTATATGATATATTTTGTATCCTTGTGGACTATTTATCTGACATCTTTAGATCGTATTACACGTCATTCCAGCTTCAGTCGACTTTACCACATCAGAATCAATGAAACTTGCCAAATTATTTGATCCATCATGTCAGCGACAGCTCATTGCGGCCTCCAAAATTGACAAATATGATAAGGGCATTTCAGAAAAATTACAAGGTCGTGGATCTGGTTCAATGGATCTGCAATTAGGCTGTGTCGCTGTCCTGAATCGAAATCAAGACGAAATCGATCGGAATATTTCATTCAGTGAAATGAAACAGCGTGAAAAGCAATTTTTTATCACTCATAAAGAAGCATTTGAACCTTTACCTGATGAATTTAAAGGCAGCGAACAATTGGTTCGACGTCTAGCGACTATTCAACAAGAGCGTATTCGCTCTACATTTCCAGATATCATTAAAAAATTAAAAAACCAACTAGCGAAGAATAAAGCTCAACTGAAAAAGATTCCACCTTCTGTGAATACTGAAGCTGAATGTTGGACAAATTTTCAATCGATGATCAATGCTTATCGGGAAAGTATCCATGATAATGTGAAAGGCGAGTATGATCAGGTTGCATCAAGGGAAGTGACCGAATTACCTATCACATGCACAGATGTGGATGCTGCTTCTAGCGATAACATCGATTCGGATGTACAAGACGATGAATGTGAAGAAGAAGAGTCGTTAGCCGAGGAGAACGACGAAGACCATATCGCTTATCGTATTTATCAATTACAACGTAAATTCCAAAATGAATGTCGACAAAGTTTTCCGGATTTTTTTTCAAGTAAATACCATAAAATCATACTTCGGGAAATTGATCGAACAGCTGGTGTTTCTTTACCAAATTTTCCCAGTTACCAAATTATTGTAGGACTCTTCCGAAAAGAATTACAGAAATTGCCTCATTGCTGTCATGCATTGGTCAAGCAAATGCATGAGTACATGTCCCAATGTTTGCTACAATTATTCGAACAGGCTTTCAATAACGATTATCCTCGTCTGAAAGAACGTCTAAAAGAAATTATCACCAAAAGACTCGATGATGTACAAGAAGTCTTAATGGAACGTGTCAATGGAATACTGGATATGGAAAAACGTGTATTTACACTGAATCATTACTATATGGACACTGAACAAGTTCAAAGAAAAGGACAAAAAGAAAAATGATGCTCATGGCGGAACAAATGCTCTTTCAGCTTCTTTAAGTCCAAACCCAGCCTCAACTGCGATTGCTAAAAAATCTCCTGGCACAGTTGCTTATGCATCTATGTCCAATGAAGCTCAAGCTGCACAAGATATTCAAATTGCATTACATGCTTACTCAAAGGTAAAATATTCTATTTGGTTCTTGATAGATATCTAAGATCAAAGGATACACTAAGTTCACAATAATTTCTTGCAAATCTCTTATGGTGTTTTGAATAGAAGATTCCATAGAAGATTCTTGAAGTGTCTTTTCTCTCTTAGGTCGTAGAAAAACGTATGACTGATAACATTGCACAAACATGTTATTATTATTTTATCACACAATGTGCGTTAAAGTTGGACCAACTCTTAAGCACTGCAATACCATCATCGCAATTAATTCAATACATGCGTGAACCACACAAACACGCCTCTCTTCGAAACAAACTCACTCGTAGTATTCAAGCTTATGAGGAAGCATTACAATTCGGTCGGGCATATATGTGATGCTCTCAATAATTATTTCTTGCCTAATGAAACTAAAATGAACTCGTAAAAAAATTAGAGCAAAAGTGAACTATATTAACTAAGACTACCATAAGACTTCGATTGACTTGACATTGAGAATGCAAATCTGTTGTTTCTGAAGAGACCACCAAAGCCTGATACAAAAACACGCTTCGATAAGTTAAAATACTCGCCGGTATCGAGAGGCCAGTTTGGTATAACGTGTCGTGTAAACGTGTTTGAATTAACAGATAAAACCGAGATAGGTGTGGACGGATGATGTGGGCTTGGGTGTATATGTGGATGTGGGTGTGGGTGTGAGTATGTGAGTGTGGATGCAGGTGTGGATGTGGGTGAAGGTGTAGGTATGAGTGTGGATGTGGGTGTGGATGTGGGTGTGGATGTGGGTGTGGATGTGGGTGTGGATGTGGGTGTGAGTGTGAGTGTTCACTTTATGCACACACCCACACCCATCCTCAGGGTAGCTACGTTTTAAATCCCTTTGAACAGATTATCGGAAAAGGCTTCTAGCAATCTGCACCTCAAAAATCAATTTTCTGGTTTCTAGACGAGGAAATGATGAATAACAAGACTTGTTGCTTTTCTTATCATAACTATTCATCGCATCTGATTTTTTTTCTCAAAAATTTTGGGCACAAGGCTAGTTTGGAATCGTTAGGAGTCTTTCGCTCCCCTTCTGAATACCCAAGTGAGTGACAGCATTCTATTTGCTGCGTTCTGTCTTGAAAAACAAAAATAATAAATATGTTGCCCCGTTGATGTTGTTTCTCTCTATGCCTACATCCACACTCATACCTTATTCGATAAGAATTTTTTCGTTCTATTAAAAACATTACTATAAAATTAAAGCTTTGCATTTTTTCGTTTTCTTGTTTGCACAAGAAGTAAAAGAAAGGAAAAAACTGTCATATTGTATTCATTACATTGGAGACCACACGATACGTTTTCAAATTTCACAACATTGTGTTGAGAAATAATCGGTATGAATACATACAGAAAATGAAGGAATGATGATATTTTTTATTTGGATATAAGAACTTCTGGACAGACTCTGTAATATATTGTTAGAATACATTGCCAACTTCTCTGTCCAGAAGTTAGAAGCTTTTGTATTTCATAATTTTGTTTAAAGTCTATAAATAGAGAATGAAAAACACTGTCACGATCACATTTTTAAAAAGAATAATAGGACAAATGAAATTTTTCTTTTTTTCTCAAATATTAATATAATTATGGTTTCAAATAATCTGAAATATTGTAAAATCCCGTTATTTTTATTTATTCTGCTTCACACACATACAAATGCTCGTTTGAGATTTTAATATTTGATGGATAATTAATTTCTCATTTTCAAATGTGATGGGATTGAATGTGTTCAAATTCGAGACTACTACAAATTTAAAGATAGCCTTTTACCTCGGAGACCTCAAATAATGTTATTCGATTCATATCTTTAGCTCGTGCTACATTGCATCAGGTCTTTTTAGAAATTAGTTTTTATTTACAGAAAGTCAACGTATTTATACCTATGATATTTTTAGTGGTCTTCATCGGATAAGTTGAAGAATATGGCAAAATTACTTGAGAAAAAGTCAACGAAACAATGTTCTTAATTACCCTCATCGTATAGATCATTATACTCGCTTCTTATATTATTCTTGGGTTCTTGGTAAAAGACAATATCTCGAAACTGAGTTATGTGTCCTGGACAATATCGACATATGGAATCCTGAACTTAATGTTACTCATATGATTACTTCAATAAAGTTCGGAATCGATGCTGTTATCGCCCTACAGTTACCACCAGAAGATGTTATTAATCAAGAAGATTGATAAGTTACTTGAAAAAATACGGGATGAGGTTCGGATAGATAGACACAAAATTTTGAGACTTACCTCTGATGATAATTATTTACTTGGAAAAATCGTTCGTATAAAAATTTATTCAAATGTACCTAGTTTGCTCAATTTAACCTCAGTTGTTAATGTTTTCGGTTTCATTGATGTCATCAAACAATGTATATGGAGTCGTTTTCCATTAAGCTATACTCTTCGACTGGTGACGACGTTAGGCTCACAACCCAGTCAGACAAAATTTTTCCAAAACGCGTTTAAACACTATACTTTTCAAGATCGTTTTTGGATGCCACTTGAGGTTCCCGATTGCTACCCACAAACGACCAACAAAGTACATCATGAAAACGCAAAAAAATTTAACGCGCGCTATTTTCACTCCACCGAAAACGAAACTTTTTCTGGCCATGCAAACGTATACCACTACCCAGATCGAACATCACGACGACCAGAAACGGCCGTACACTTAACCATCGACATCAAAAATGCCCGAAAAATTTCACGCCCAGATTTCGCTATGCAACATACGGCCGACAAAGACACCACAGCATAATCAAAATGAAACTGTCTGACTTTCAACGACTTTTCAGCCGTCCTATAGTCGGATCCAGTGGCCATACTCCGGCCAATCCGATGGCTGTTGGAGAAACTCTATCGACTCATGCATGAGTCCCCTCCCAGTCCTACATGCAGTAATCGAATTCCGGGTTTTCATTGGTCAATACAAAAGGTCCAATCAAATTTCAGGAAGAATTTCTTCTCTTATTATAAGGACATGTACAAGTCATGCTCGGGCCGATCCTAGGGTTCTTGCGGACGCTCTATCGATTGATGGGTATATGTGTAGGTCGTCTCCTGACCCTTTAACGAGATATAGAATTCGGGGATTCAATCGGTGAAATGGAGTTGAGCAAAGACGTTGCCGCAGTGGAACTTTTCGTTTTTTTTGCGGTTATATTGGCATCATGTTTTAGGCCATAACGAAGGATTGGTATGGATGTTGTGAAGGTTCATTTTATTGGACTGTCTGGATTTTTGTGTAACTGTGATGCGCTGTTCGGTTATGTGATTTGTGAGTTCTAATTTATTGAGCAGCTGTCAGAGGATGTTCCTTTTGGTTAATGAGCAGAAAGAATGACTGTTTTGATCTTGCCTTTCGGCGGTACATGCATTATCTAGTATACGGTTGTTGCCGATTGCTGGATACGCCATTCAGTAACATCTAGTGGGGTGTGAATGGGTGGGGTGGGTGGGTGTGAGTTTGGTTGTGAATTGGCTTTTTCTATTTACTCACACCCACACCCCAAAACACATAAATCGATGTGAAGCTACCACGACGACCAATCATATTCTTCATTCAATGAACCAATCACAGAAAAACCACAAAATACCTACTACACTCCAGATAATACCGACACATAATCCTTAGTCACCATGAAATCATCCTTACAAAACACATCCATCAAACACCATCATAGCTTACCAAGTGTTTAAAATTCGCACTGTCTACTAAAACATCAACCGTGTGTACCGAACAACCGAAAAAAATCACCAAAAAAAATCCGCTATAAGTTCACCTCTTTCTTCATCGAATGTCACTCTTTTTTTTTAACCTTCACTTCTTCGCCGGGAGAAAACCAAAATATACTTTCACTCAGAATTAAAAGCTGTATCAAATGCACCATTTCTTCTCTCTCGGCTATGAGTTCCGCAACAGGAAAAATTTTCGATAATGTATGGTCACTGCTATGTGTAATTTGCTGAGCATACTTTGAAGTGTCCAGTTCATAGCCGAGAGAAAAGGATCGCATCATTTGATGCAGAATTAAAAGCTTTATCATATGCATCATGCGTTCTCTCTCGGCCATGAGTTTCGCAATAGAAAAAATATTCGATATCATATGGTCGCTGCTATGTATAAGTTGCTAAGGGCACTTTGAAGTGTCCAGTTCATAGCCGAGAGAAAAGGATCACATCATTCGACGCAAAATTAAAAGCTCTATCATATTCACCATGTGTTCTCTCTCGGCCATGAGTTTCGCGATAGAAAAAACGTTCGATATTATATGGTCGCTGCTATGTATAAGTTGCTAAGGGCACTTTGAAGTATCCAGTTCATAGCCGAGAGAAAAGGACCACATCATTTGATGCAAAATTAAAAGCTTTATCATATGCATCATGTGTTATCTCACGGCCATGAGTTCCGCGATAGGAAAAATATTCGATAATGTATGGTCACTGCTATGTGTAATTTGCTAAGTATGCTTTGAAGTGTCCAGTTCATAGCCGAGAGAAAAGAATCACATCATTCGATGCAGAATTGAATGCTCTATCGTATAGACCATGTTTTCTCTCTCAGCCATGAGTCTGACTACGTGACAAATATGAAATAATGCATGGTCACTACAATGACCAATTTCCGAAGAATACTTTGGAATGTCCACCCCATCGCCGAGAGTGAAGCAACATATAATTCGATTCAGAATTGAGTGCTCTATCATATAGACCATGTCTTGTCTGTCAGTCATGAGTTCCACTACATGAAAAATGTGCAATAGTGCATGGTCACTACAATGACCAATTTGCTAATGGTACTATGGGGTGTCCACCCCATAGCCGAGAGAGAAGCACCATATCATTCGATGCAGAATTGAACGCTCTATCGTATAGACCGTGTCGCCTCTCTCGGCCATGATTCTCACTACATGAAAAATATGAAATATTGCATGGTCAGTACAATGACCGACTTCGAACGAGTAATCTAGAGTGTCCACCCCATGGCCGAGAGAAAACTGCCATATCATTCGATTCAGAATTGAATGCTCTGTCATATAGAGTGTGTCGCCTCTCTCGGTCATGAACCTGTCTACATCAAAAGTATGAAATAATGCATGGTCAGTTCAATGACCAATTTCCAAAGAGTTCTATGGAGTGTCCACCCCATCGCCGAGAGAGAACCACCATATCATTCGATGCAGAATTGAATGGTCTATCATATAGACCATGTCTTCTCTCTCGGCCATGAGTTTCACTGCATGAAAAATATGAAATAATGCATGGCCACTACAATGACCAATTTGCTAATGGTACTGTTGGTGCCCACCCCATTGCCGAGAGAGAAGCACCATATAATTCGATTCAGAATTGAATGTTCTATCACATAGACCATGTCTTCTCTCTCGGCTATGAGTCCCACTACATGCAACATATGAAATAATGCATGGTCAGTAAAATGACCAATTTGCTAATACTACTCTGGAGTGTCCACCTCATTGCCCAGAGACAACTACCACATTATTCGATTCAGAATTGAATGGTCTATCATATATACCATGTCTTCTCTCTCGGCAATAAGTCTGACTACGTGAAAAATATGAAATCATGCATGATCACTAACGTGAGCGATTTCCAAAGGGTACAATGGGTGTCCACCCCATCGCCGAGAGAGAAGTACCATATGATTCGATTGTGAATTGAATGTTCTATCATATATAGACTATATCTTCTCTCTCGGCAATGAGTCTCACTGCATGAAAAATACTCAATAATGCATGGTCACTACAATGACCAATTTGCTAATGATACTATGGGGTGTCCACCTGATTGCCAAGAGAGAAGTACGATATCATTCGATTCAGAATTGAATGCTCTATCATATAGAGCATGTCGCCTCTCTCGGCCATGAGTCTCACTACATGAAAAATATGAAACAATTCATGGTCAGTACAATGACCAAGTAGCAAAGCGTTCTCTGGAGTGTCCGCCCCATCGCCGAGAGAGAAGTACCATATCATTCGATGCCGAATTAAATTCTCTACAAGATGATGTACAACTCATGTCGGGGCAATGGGTCGTATCATGAAGATTTTGCCTTTTTTTTGAACATTTTTTGCTTTTTTTCGTCGTGCTAGCTTCTCACTAATTTCGGTTGCTAAGGGTCGCCATTTCCAAATTGTGAGCCTCCATTCTAATTTTTTTGTTTTTCTATTTTCTGATTGGTCATTCTTTCGACCAATAATTTTTTTTCTCTCGTCGTGGTAATTCGTCGTGTTGTGCTTACTTCACATCGATAACACATAATATTTTGGTCTTTTGAACACGTCAGTATTCCATCAGCGTTTAATCTATAAGAATTTATTGGTTTATCGCGTGAAAGCGCACTTAAATAATGCTGATATAATATTGTAAGCGTGCAAACGTCTATAAATATACAGAACTAATCGAAATGAAAATTTTGTTGTTGAATAGGCATAGTATTCTTTAATTTTTTTGAGTTATCAAGCTATCTTTCTACATATAGAAAAACGAAAAAAAAAATTGCAGATTAACACCCTAAAAAAAATATTATTTTATATAAAATTTAACGTCTATGATTCAACGTTCCGAACACTGAAATAAAATTGCTAATAAAAAACGCCTGGATGTATGGAATTTCTGTGCAAAACGCGCATCCCAAACGAAATAAGCGTTAAAACGCATTGGGTGTAGCTTTTTCAATCGTTTATGAGGATACATAAAACGGCTGTAGATATTTTAACAGTTTTCATTTACCTAAAAATAAAATAGTTGATGTTTACATGACCTGTTTTTTAAAAACGCCCAAAAACGCTCACTAATTGAGTTTTTAAGTGTTTAAACGCATTTTTGAAAAATTTTGTCTGACCGGGTAGTAGTTAGGAACAGAGTTATTATCTTTGTACTTGAGGCAATATTCAATGAAAATTAAATAATATTCTATAGTTAAACCAATCTATAGAAATGTTAAGAAAATTTTTCAAAAGTACTTCTATTTCTGTTAATCAGAAAAATAACCTAGATCAATAATTGTAATCTTTCGTATAATTAATCAAATGATTTTTTGTTTTTGAGCAAACAACTTGATATTGTTCTTTTCTTGAATATCAAAAGAAAATAAATTATTTATCTTATTAGTGAGAGAACAAACAAGAAAAAAGGAGGCACGGGACTGTTGTTTTTTATTAGTGACAAAACACCGGTGAATATACACAAAAATAAAATAAAATAAAATAAAGGTAATTATATATTATTAAGTGATTGTAATGATTGTGATCGAGCATGAACACGTAAAAGACGTTCATGTTCACGTTGATGTATTTGTAATAATGTTTTTGTTTCACGTATTTGTTCTCGTTGTTTTAATAAACGTAAATAATTATCTTCACATTGTGTATGTAACTAAAAACAAAAAGAAAAAAATTCTATATCAATTAAATAAATAATAATAATAATAATATTACTTTATCTAATTTAGATTTTTCTTTTGTTAATTGCTGTTCTAAATCTTTTTCTTCTCGTTCAGCTTTAGCTATTTCTTCACGAATATGAATAGAATCTAATCGTTTTTTACGATCTAATTCTTGTTTTAATTGTTGTACTTCTTGTTCTTTTTTACGTCGTTCAAATTCAGTTTCTTTCACTGATTTACGTAATTCATGTTCAACTTCTTCATTTTTACTTACAGTTTTCTATTAAAAAAAAAAATAAGATGTTTGATAATAATAATATTATTTACTTGAAAATGTCGTAAATGATCTTCATGTTGTCGTGTTTCAAATTCAGCATGACGAACTTTTGCTTTATTTGCTCCAACTGTTTCACGTTCTTCACTTTTTTCAGTTTTTTCACGTAAATATTGATTCATTAAATTTGTTCGACGATTTTCAATATCCTAAAGAAAATCCAAAAATTTTTTCGTTGATATTATTTTATTGTCATAAACAAAAAAAGAAAAAAGCAACACAAATACGTACATTCATTTTAGTCATTAATTCAGCTGCACGTCGATCTTGTTCTGCAATAGCTGCATTTTGATTAAGTTCTCGTTGTTTAGTATAAATTGTTTCTAATCGATTTTTTGTATCAACAATTCGACGAAGAGCTATAGATTTTTTATTATAAGAAATCAAAAAATAAAAACCAATATTTTTTAAAATTTTTAATACCTTCACGTTGTTTAAGATCAAGCATTGAACGATGAAATGTTACATCAGCTGAAAGACGACGTCGTTCAAGATCATAATTTTTTACATGTATACTTGTTTGACTAAAATAAATATGATATTTAGCAAAAACTCTTTTTTCAGTTTTTTTTTTGCAAGATAAAAAAAAATGAGATATGGACATAAGAAATATTTTTCAAAATCAAAATATTTGTTTCTATCGAGTAAAATTTTACTTAAGTCGTTCTTCGAATTGTTGTTTTTGTTCAAGATCATGTTTAATTGTTTGTGTACGATCACGATTCATAACACTAGAAAATAAATTTGTATTATTTTGAATCATACATTTTTTTTTTGGTTTTTTTTGAACTTACTTTAAAAAGTCATTCATTTCAATTTTAGATTTTTGAGCTTCTAAATTAAGTGCCATAGCTATTTCACCTAATTCTTTTTTAGCTCGATTTTCTTCTAACTAAATATGAATGCAGAAGTTTTTTTTTACTATTGAAAAAAAAAACACAAACTTCTTTTTGATGAAATTTATTTTCAAATTCAGTATGAAGTTGAGTTAATTGTTGATGTTTCATTTCAAGTTCATTTACTTTTGTTCGATATTTTCGTGCAAGATCATTACAAACAAGTATATTCTGACGATCTTTATCTTTATTTGTTTGTAATAAATCAATTGTATGATCAGTTCGTTGTTTTGTTTGCTGTTAGTACAAAAAAAAACAAAAATTGAAAGTTAGTAAAATCACATAATTATTATTTTTTTTTTTTTGTAATGTTTACAATATTTGTTATAATGGAATTTTGATCGTAAGTAGAATATTAAATTAAGATGTGGAAAATGTATGATAAGGAAATGATTTTGTTTACCCTACTGAAATAACTTTCGTCAAAAGATTGAGAAACTTGCTTTGTTTTAATTATCATTGGCAAGAAGATATATGAATTTTGAGAATGTGATCTTCTATACTGAATGAAGATATTTACAAACAATATTTTAAAATAAAAATAAGCGGTAAAAATGTTTTTCGATCTACCAAAGACTTGATCATAGGTTCATTGGATGGAGAACTGTTGACTCTCTTTTCACACAAATATTTTTATTATCAACATAATATTAAAAATCCTATGATCTGCTTAATTACACATCTTGAATGGTGAAGCAAAGAGAAAAAAAAAGAAATGAAAATTTCTTGATAACAGTTTCGCCAACATTTCTCATAGACTAATATGTTCTTCATATGATTCTGCATCTTTTAATGTATGGCCCAGAGTGCAAGAGAAAATATATGTCAAAAAAAAACAAATTTAATTAAAAAACATGTCATGTGATGAAAAGGGAATCTCTAGACTAGAATAACCTTAAAAGGATTCGGGTTAATAGGCCTCTGCTACAGACTTATAGCCATTTTACTCCAGTTTTAGGCTATGACACGGTATGCGCAAAAAAAAGACTAACGGTATTTCGACCTGAAATTTCGTCCACAGATAGGTCTACTAGTAGTTAGAATGTTTCCTTCGTGAGATGTTGAATTTTCTAAAATTATTCAGATTTCATAAAGGATACAAGAATCTCATGTTTTCTCGACATTCAACATCTCGTGAAGGAAACATTCTTTTGAGCTGAAATTTTCAGGACATTCTAGTTACGAGTAGACCTATGTGTAGACAAAACTTCAGATCGAAATATCATCAGTCTCATCGTTTCCTAGGCTAAAATTAAATTAATATGACTATAACTCTGAAGCGGAGGCCAATGGGCCCGAATCCTTTTAGAATTATTCTAGTCTAGAGGCTCCCTCTATATGACCTCAAAAATGGTGAATCACTTCGTGAGCCTACCACGTAAAACACATGATTTTCCAAACGTTTTTTTCTTCGGAACGATAGTATCAATAGCCTTGAAAAAAACCATGACACTCTAAAGCACGACATTGTCGGTCTATTGATTTTATATACTTTACTTTAGCATCGGATGTAAAAAAAACAAATCGATCAATGTTTGCATAGCATACGGAATCGCACTTTCACAATCGAATAGACGATAATTATTGCAATTATATATTAATAAGAAAAAGAATACTGTCAAAACTTTTCTCTAACACAACAAAATATTTCATTAAATCAGCCTCAAATCGAATCTTAGCGATATTAAAAAGTGTTCATAAAAGAAGAAAACATTTTCATTCGTTTATTTTATATACTATTCATTTGATAAATTATTGAATAATATATGTAAAAGTTATTATTCATTAAGAAACCAATAAAATTTACTATTATATGGCTTCATAGAACATGATCGAATACAAGTTTATTCAGTATTCATAAAAATTTACCTGTTCTTTTTTCTTTAAAAATTCTCTTTCAATTTTATCTTTTTCTTCAAGATTTTTTGATAAAATTTTTTCAGCTTCAAAATGTTTTCTAGTTGCATCTAATAAAAACAAAACAAAAATCATATTATAAAAATCAATATCAAAATTATTTCTTACCATTATCAAGTTCTTTAAGTGTATGATGTAAATGTCGTTGTTCTTTTTTAACATCACCTTCTAAACGTTTACCTTCACGTTCAGTTTGTTTAGCTTTTATCATTTGTTCCTATATATATATAAGATTAATTTCAAAATAGATTTATTTTTATTAAATAAAAAACAAAGAGACCTCGATAAGTCTCATTTGTTTATCATATTCTTTTTTTTTATTTTCAAGATTTTTTGTAATTGATATAACAGAAGGTAATTCATTTCCAGTTGATTGTTTTAATTTTTTTGGTGTTGTACTACGTGGTAATGGTGCTGATGATGATAATGGTGATTTACTAATAGAAGCAAGTAAACCACCTCTTGATGGTGATGTTTGATGTTGTGATAAAAGTAAATCATCTTGTTGTCGATGAAGTGAACGAACACGTCGAGATGAATCAACATAACCTGCTTTTGTCATATAACGTCCATGTTTTCTAAATATCAATAAAAATTAAATAATTATTTGATATTTGTTTCGTTTGTTTTTTTTTTTTTGATTACCGAAGAAAATCAGCATAATTAACAAGATCATCATCATCATAGGTGAATACACTAGTCTCAGCTATAGCTGCATAACGATTATCGAGTAATGAAGGACGAGCAAAGGTAGTCATAATTTATGTATGAGCTCTTTCACTTCACTTCACTCGATTAATGCAAAAGAACGCAAGAAAAAATTTTCTATGATCGATTTTATATCATAGACATTTATGTTTATGTTGCCATGACACCATCGTCCGCTCACGATCGATGATTTAAACAAAACAGAACAGATGGCATTGGATCAAGACGCTACAGAATTTTGTTATGATTTTATTTTGTTTACGTTTTTAGATATTTTAGTTATGTATTGATCTGAGAAATTGTTATAGTTTGTAGTAAAAATAATGAATTGAATAATCATCCATGAAAATATGTGTGTTTTATATGGCAACTAGCTCACAATTGGCTCATCAATTTGATCAAAATGTCTTTTTTTTGTAATAATAAAATCAATTCTCTCATAATCGAAGCTATACTTCTTCAAACAAAATTATATTTCCGATTAGCAAAATATTAGATTAATTGTTTCCGATTACATCCAGTTTATCTCAATTGAATAAAAAATCTTCACTTGAGTTTATCATCAAGAATCAGTATGCAAATAGACAACATGTGCTTGTAGAAAATAATGAAAAATTACTTCATATTGATTCTTGAAATCAGTTCTTTTCATACATACGAGAAAAGTATTCCAACTGATACCCGCTGTTTGGATCTCATATTAGGTTACCAAGGAGGTTTTGAAAAGACTAGAAAAATATTCGAAGAGGTCTACCCATGGTTTTTTGGAGCAAGCATCTGACCATTTTTCTGAATTTTCGATCTACAAAAAAATCAAACAGCGCTATGTTGATCCGCAATTTTGCCCATAGATATGTTTTATGACTCTGAGAATGTTCGTTCATTGAGTTCACTTGAAAATTCAGTATCTCGACAGAGGAACATTCGTTGCAGTTGAGACTTCTAGAGTATTCCTGAAGTCATTAGACCTACCGATGAACAGAATTTTAGATCGAAAATTCAGGAAAATGTTCATAATTTAGCTCTAGAGGTTCATAGGCACAAACTCTCTTAGAATTTTGCTAATCTGACTAACATATTCTTGAAAACTCGGTATGAACTCAAATGTTGGGTATCAGTTTCAGTTGTTCTTTGCTAGAAAAGAATAATAAATTCTAATACAAGCAGAAAATCTAGTAGTAAGTTCAATATAATTACTACATTTTACAATCATGAATCGAATTTATTTTGAAAAAATAATTGAAGAAATAAAATGAAAGTTTTTACATTGCTACAAACAAGTTGAAAACTTGAACAAAACAATTGATGCAGATACACACTTTAATATGATGAAATATTACAATATCTTCAGAATAATTATTAAAATAAAGGATAAAATATATCAAATTTCTTTGTAAAATAGCAATATGATCAAAATCAAAAAGAGTTATATTTTATTTTTTGTTACGCTCCAAAGAACAAAATGATTTAAATATTTGGGACTCAAAATCTATAAGCCAAAAATTAATTTTCATGAGACACATATAAGATTAGGATAATCATGCATAAAATACAGCATATGTTGCCTAAACATTTCTTGCTCATCTACGTCAGTCAATAATGAATAGAATTAGGAGAAAGCCAAACTTTTTGCATGACTAAATAAAAACAACGATTCACTAGTTTTTTTATATTACTAAAGAAAACAATTTTCGTTAATCATGATAGAACTTAGAAGAAAAGAATGTTAGCATATATTTTCGAACATAAACATAATCCGAGTATCTTGAGTCCTTTTGAAATAAATATTCATTAAACATATAGATGAATAGTCTATAGACTCCTACATCTAACTGCAATGATCGAAAGAATTTCTGTCTTTACATATTAATAGCATTATTCGTTATATGTTAAGTCATGCACAAAATGATACTAGTTTATAAATTCATAATTTTCAAGAAAAAGAACGTCTGTTCTTTGTATAAGGATGATAAAGTGAATTCGGTATTTAGTTATGTTTTTTTTTCTAGATAAACAAGCTTCAGTCTTTTATAGTTGATATCAGTTTTATATTTATATCCAAAACTGATTACTCTTTTTACAAGGACAACATCCAGTACGTCAATTATGCTTCAAATCTATAATTTATGTTATTAGAAGGTAGGTAAAAATGCTTTTCTACGAAGGTTACGCTGTGAGTTCAAGTAACATCAACAACAAAGTTTATATTAAGTTAAAGAGTATCGAATATGGAATTTATCAATACATTTAATAATAAGGGTTATAGCGATGTCTCAGTGTCAAATTCAAGAAATTCCTAAAATTTTATGCTACATGTACAGAAAAAAATTCTTTTTTTTTTGAGGTAGTTCAAACTAGATCTCATTTACGTAAAAATGATGAATACAATCAATAATCAGTATGATAAACATCAGCATATTTACAATAGGAAGATAAGATGGATACAAACTATCAACTAATTTCAAATACTTGTAAAGTAATTCAAGTAGTCCTGTAGGACCTTAGTCTTTAAGTGAAATCATACTTGTAAATTTTGATCTGAAACTTTGCCCATATAAAGGCACTGATTAGACCAACTTGTAGAATAAAAATGCAGAATTTCTTGATCAAGTATCTCCAAGATATGAATCTTTCAAAGTATGCATATTTTTTTATAATAATCATGCCAAAGTTCTTAAATTTTAAAAACTTCATATCCTTGAAAACTAGGACGCAACAACAGAAAAAAATCGATTGGAAATTCGATATGCTCAGATAAAATTTTATATTTAAGATATCAACACTGATAAATAGTGATACATTGACTTGTCACAGGCATTATTACAATATATAATAGTATGTCGAGATCTGATGTAGATACATTTGATCTGTCCAACCGGCTTCTTTATCAATTAAATCAATTTTTAGAATTAGTAATAATATTAAATTAAGAAAAACATTGTACGAAAATCCAAGGCAATAAGACACAAAAAAAAATCTGTTCAAAATGCAAAAATAAATGTAACAGATCGTTTCTCTTGCTATCGATTAACCTTGAAAAATGACTATTGTCTGTAAGAAATTTTTTCATATTACGCGTTTCTGTATTAATATAATGAAACTAAAGCATACATATGAGACTCACACATCAAAGTAGCTACGTTAACAAGTTCTTTCTAAATGCAATTTGATGCTTCATTTCATATAATCTTTATCATAAATGTTTCAGATTTTCTTGATAGAAAATTTCTATATATCAGAGAAGAGAAGAAAATATTCTATATAATAATCAGATGTATTATATAAAATATTGATAAGAAAAAAAACAATGATGAAGACACAGCTTTTGTCGTTGTCTATGTTCTGCACACAGTTTCTTGTTTTCATTACTTCAATTATTATGAGATACAACGCTGAATATAGAACGTGGAAATTATAAAAAAATTCTAATCTTATTGCACAACGACCAAAACAAAGAATTAAATGCTTATTTTTTTTTTATCGATTATAAAGAAAAAAAAACATCCTACTGACCATATCATCAAGCATTATATTTATATATATTATTATATGAATAAGTCAAAACTATATCAAAACTAACAATTAGAATTTTACTTGATTTAAAACAAATATTATTTCGTAAGTGTTTAACAGATCTATATTCTGTTTACAAAATTAACGGATATTTCATATTAAATGAACAAAAAAAAAAAATTTTCCAACGATGAGTCTCAATATTGTAAAAAAAAAGCTTTATTAGAATTGGTCCGATGCTCTCTCTAGCTATTTTTAGTGCTAAAATAGAACATTCGCAATCGTTTGTTTAGAACTAAATTCTACATCCGTTCGTACAAAGTTCAATATTTTCTAGGAAAACTTTGATTTGTGAAAAACATTATGCTTAAATAATACACTGAAAAATCTCATGAATTATTAGTTCGAAAATTTTTTTCTCAAAACATAAATCTTGACAAAAATGTTGAGATTGTGAGTATGAAATGCAGAGAATTCATTTTTCTGGTATACAAAACTGAACTTTTAGTATTAGCATTGGCATATACAAACCATTTTTTTTTATGTTCTATTCAGCAAAATTAGAACTGAACTTTAAAATAAAACGCATTAAATGTCTCAAAAGACATAATAACAGTCGATCATTTATTATCGAGCACCCGTTATTTTTAGCGCTTCATTTAATCCGGAGTGACAAAAAAAGAACATCTACATAGTGTACTTAGCAAACATTCAAATTGATTTGCCGTTCTAGTAGAATACAACATCCATTGTCTTGATGAATCATTAAGCAGAAAAAAAATGCACTTCCCTATTGATAAAAAGTACATTTCTTATTACATTAAAACATACAGAAATAGCTGTGATACATTTTATCTAAGACATTAAGAAAAAAAAAAACTTGTTTATATATTATTTTTTTTTTTTATTTGCAATAAGTCAATGTTATTTGATTGTGAATATTGAATAAATAAAACAAAAATGTCAGAGAAACAGTTGGAATTTCTTTTTTTTCTATATAATAGATTCTAGAACATTGTCTGAAAATAAATGTCAATAATTATTTTTTTTTTCTTCTACTATTTCCTATCTCAGATTAAAACATTTGTTCTTTTTTTTGAACAGAAAGACTCTCACTGTTGATGTTGTGAGACATTTATAAATCATATGAATATTTAGAAATCTAATGAATGAATGAATGATAATTGAGTAGTGATTTCCTTTTTTGGTTTATAACGGAATTGTTCGATGGATGTGTTTGTTTTTTTGTTTTATTCATTATTTGTATAATAAATGGAAAACGGAAACATGTGAAAACACCATAGGTGCAGAATCTACGAGATATGCGTAAAAACGCATATTAGAACAAATATTTTATTTCTGCGGAAATTTTTGAAGCATTAACTATGTTAAACTTTACTTTATGTTTTTGTTAGTTTAAAGAAATTACATTTATAGAAAACATAGAATAAATATATACATTGTTTTTTTGTATTGGTGAATTCATTCTTGATGAATGTAATGTAAAAATTAAACTGTTAGTTATTTCATAAAATAAAGTTTGTTTTTTTTTTTTTTTGTTACTTTACAAATGTTTATATATTTCTAACATTGAATTCTTGTCACTCTTTATTATCATCAATTAGATCAATAGTAGTGACTAGTATAGTATTTTTATAGCGATTAATATTATTCATAGAAAATCATAACTATTTACTCTTTTCTTCACATAGAATTTTTTCAAACATATTGTGTATATGTAAATTTATGTGAAAGATTCTTGAAGATTTTCTATTACCTGAATAATAGTATTATTTTGCTTTTCAAAAACAAAAAAAAAAATTGTATATCAATGATAATACTATCTTGAAAATCTATTTCTTTTCTTTTTTTTTGCGTCTTTGTTGTTTGTATGCGCTACTCTTTTTTTTTTCATTGATTTGATTATATAGTTGTAGGGTGTGACCAAGCATGAAATGAGTCGTCTTCGTTTTATTTGAACATTTATTCATAAGTTGATAAACCGAGAAGTGTCGACATTTATTTCTATCATGAGAACATTGGTATTGAATTTTTTATGCAATCATTTTCTTATATTTCTTAATCAAAGATATGAGTACCGAAGGATTATATTCTCGTTTGTTTTTTATTTGTATTTACATGTTTATTAATAGTCATGCTGTATTACATTTGAGATGATTTTATCAAATTCTTAAGTCACATAGATTTTTCATATGTTTATTTGAATAGAAAAAAAAAACAATCAATTTTCACTCTGTATTAAATATTTATCTTAATATATATATATATATTCATTTTAATTTATTAGATAAAAACGAAAATATGAGTATATTCTTAGCTGGTGGACGATCAGCAACAGTTAGACGTGTTTCAAAAAATGGTGTTTATGGATCAAATTATCCAGTACAATGGTCAGCATTAAATACTCAACGTCCTGGAAATTTATCTCCAATGGGTTTACATCGTGACAGTGCATCTTCAATTGCTATACGTCGTGATAGTACATCTCTAATGAGTCGACGTCGTGCATTGGATTTATATGGTACGAGAGATGTTGTATTTACACATGCACAAGTGAAAAAAGCAAAATTATCGAATGGCAGTGCAGCAGGTCTTCATTCTTTCGGGTGAGTAAGAAATATAAGTATTGTGGTTTTTTTTTTTGTGTCTTTTTCCAAGAAAGAATATATCATGAGATAAATACAGCAAAAAAAAATAAAAAATAAACAATTTATTTAGTTTATGCCCTTGGGTGATAAATAATTGTCATATTAATTAATAATCTATGAGTGAAGAAAAAAAGAAAACAACAATCCAAGAGATGTTTTATTCACTGAAAGATTTTCTTTGATTGGATATTAGACAAATCCCATAGAGTATAACAATTTAATTGATAGAAAATTCATGCATTATTTTATTTTCTGATTTCATAAGGGAAGTTCTTCAACTGTTTTATCGCTTTTGAGTCGAGACATTGATGCATTATGCAGACTTAAATAAACCATGAATACCATTAAAAAAAGAGCTCGTATCTTTAACTATGCATAGAAACACGCCTTAACGAAAGTAATCTATTGTGAATATTCGAGATATTATCGCTGTTCCCTATTCTAAGATACAACTATGGTAATAGTATGTCATTTCCATCACTCATATTAACTAACAGATTTGTTGTTTTTATTTCAGGATAGGAATGAATCAAAAGACCTGAAATATTCCTAGTAGACTACTTTTATTAAGACCTATTTTTATGTAAAATTTCGAGTTGAAATTCAAAACTCAGGTTTTCTAGACTATGACATTCATTTAAAATATACTATAAAAAAGTGCAGTACTATCGCAGCAATAAGTTAAGGTTACGAATTCATTTCAAAATATTATTCATGGCTTATTTGAGTCTTTATAGAAGACATAATCTCCGCTTAAAACCATAAAAAAAACCAAATGCGGAAAGATTAGTTTGCAAATATGTTCTAATATATATATGCAGGTTCCATCATTTTGAGATTCTTTATTATTGTCATCGATAGATAAGTTCAAGTTCTCTCACATTTGATATAAAATATAAGTTATAAGTTACATAATTCATTCTATTCCATACTCTTCAATATAAGGTAAGAATCATACATCACATATACACAAAACCAAACTTATTAAACTCAACTATTCATTCGCTATAGTGACACACATCGAAAACTTTATCTCAATGTTCTATCTTTGTACTCAATCGATTAAGTTTCGATAGGATTTATTATTTTATCTCGAATTTTCTATGATAAAAATTTTTTAGTTTTCATTTGACCATGTTTTGACACCAGTCTTTTGTACAGACTTTTACATATTTTGTAATTTGTTACGATTTTATTAAGTAACTGATATTCATAAGATAAAATATGTTATAGAGGAAAAAAGAGTTAACACATGAAAGTTCTTAGAAAACTTGTAACTGTTATGATTAAAAGTCAATCTTAACAGATACAAGTCTTACGCTACGAACTTCGACTTCTCTGATGACCTTTTTTTTCTCAGAATAAAATCAATGACATACTACCTTTTTCATAATACTAATTTTCTTTAATAAAACTCGTTCATAATTTCTCATTGATGTAAACCATAGTACACTCTATTTAATGTCTATAATAATTATCTATTCAATGAATCAAGTACTTCTTGATTGTCGATAAGAGACAAGTCTGAATATTTTCTTCTATCAACTTGTCAATAGTATTTAAAATAAGAAACGAGGAATTATTTTTGTTTTTCGATGTAATTCTAAATATTAATGAAAATTTAATCTAAATAAAAGAAAAACGACATGTAACTTAATTAATAGATGACGTATAAACATTTCACATGTTCGAAACTTATTCTTTCCACAGTATTGATATCAAATTTCACATCATTGCATAGATTATCATCTTGACATAATATTTTATAGCTTTGTTTTGTAATTCAATCCTGAATTTGTTCTAATATTTGATTTGACGTTGATCTATTTTGTACTTAGCTCGTTATAAAAAAAAAACATTTAGTATTTCTTTCGATGTTGTTTTTTTCTGTTTATATAAAATCTAAACTTTTATCTTGTTATTTCATTCTAATTGAAAGCGTGTCATAGCATCGGTTTTAATAAACTTCACAAATATTAGTATATTTCTTGTTAATATGAGCATCATCATATGCAAGATAACGACTCGTGTCTAAAAGTTTTTTTTTTTAACAAAGTTAATAATCTTTATTATAATTACAAAGACTGCTCTAGTGTAAAATCTGACATCTACGTTTGATCTAAAATTTTTATTTAATTAATCTATAAATGCGTCTATGTTATTTTCTAGTATTCGAATACATGTATGATAGTTTAATACACGTATTTGTGTTGCAAAGAAAATCTGAGGTGATTCGGAAATCACTGGTGGTATTTTATATGTTTATAATACAAGGATCGACCGTAGTAGTTGCACTTTTGACCTTGCGAATGCCAATAAATTCATTGAACCTTTTTCTAATCTAGAATATGCCTTTTTTGATTCATCTTACTTATAAACTCTCGAAAATCTACGTAACTTGAATTAATTTATATTTTAATCTAATCGACATTACACTGATTGCTTTTCATTTCGATTTTGTATTGTTCCATAGATCTGTTGATTAATAATTTAAGCAGATCGATATATCATATGCTGATCTTGTTGTTCTAACATTTAGAAGTTCACAGTAAATGATTGCGAAATCCTCTACGATTTCACGCGGCTATTAATAGCTCAAAATCGATTTCTATTATTAAGAAACAATAGTTAGTTTCTACCTATAGGGATTGAACAATGCTTTTGACAAATGGGAACAATAGTTGATTTTCATTAGAGAGAACATAAGTTTAAGATTTACAATCAGTAAACTCCGTCTACCGTATGATAAATAAAAAGTATTTTATTTCAATTTTTGTAAGACACGATTTATATTCGAACGTATAAAGCTTTTAGTGAATTATTAAATTAGGAGTACATTTTTATCTAATTTTGAGCACTGTGATAAATCCTCAAAAGGAAAACAGATTAGATTATATTCTGTTCTTTATGTTAATAAAAGTGCAAAGCACAAGTTATGTAACGAGAGACATTAATATCCAACTTGTAAAATATAAAGAAATTAATAACATAGATTTACTTGTAGTTAATATTTATTTGAGGTACAAATCTTTGTCATAAATGCAGTTTTACTTGATGATTTTACTTTTTTTACTGAAAACATTTATTTAAAGTCATTCTATACTTCTTATATGATTGAGTATATCTATACCTCTCGGTATTGAGTGAAAGAAAAAAGTACAAAAAAACACAAAGAGTTTTCAAAAAAAAACAACAGGAAATACTTTTTCGGCAAGCTTCTTATTTAGTTGCCTCAGAGTTTCAGAGTCACAGTCATTCATTCGAATAGAATCATTAAGTCTTGTCGGCTTGACTTACTCATTATTGAACGTTACACAATTCATATTCAACTTCTCTGACAAATGTATGTATTATGTTTGAAATCGATTTTATTTCTAAAATTTCATAGCATCGAATTTCACAGAGTTTGTAATTCCTTAAGATTTGTAGTGCATCTTACACTTGGTACAAATGTAATCATTGTTTGAGAGATCGAGTGAGTGCTGTAGTTACTTTAGTGAGCAATTATCACCGAAAAATTAAGTAGACATAAAAAGTAATGGGAGTGTAAAATGTACACAACAATTTTCGCCGATAGAAAATTGATATTACAAAATATCAAACGATGAATTTCGATAACTTTCTTAGACTTCGTGCTACAGTCAATTAAAAAATCTCAAATCTAAGAAGTTTGAATTATTTTCAGCTTTCTTTCAATTTCTTATCAAACCAAATGGTTCATTGAATTGTAAAACATGAACATCTTTTTTCACAGTTTATTGATATAATTCATAATCAATATGATAGGTTTGAAATATTAAAAGTATGCCTAGATAAGACAAAACTTCTCATCGTAACGCAAGTCTCCAGAGCTTATAAGATGTTTTAATATTCAAAAATTTTAGAAGAATAACTAATATGATATGAATGTAGGTGTTACAGAAAAAGAAAAGGCTCACACTCCCACATAGAATAATGATCTTACGAGCGACAGAAATATGAATTTGTTAATCTATGATAACGCTTAAATATCTTTATCCAGACAATATGGAAGTTACAGTAACCATGATCTCAGACATCAACAAAAGGAAATTGAAACTAAATTCTTCTTAATTATAAATATTTGACATTTGCAGAAACACTTTTTATACGTAGACAGCCTCTCACTAAGATGAATTTCATAGAATTTGCAAAATTTTCCTTAAAAAAAAAATTCAAATTGCGTGGATGCATTAGAAGCCACGCAACTTCTAATTCAGGAAATAGTTTAACACCTACACATTTGCTTACACGCACATCTATGTATATTCATTAATCTTTCCGTAGACGTCCTATTTACCTTCTATTTCTTTTTATTGCGTGCTTAACTTTTCAGTGGTTAACGTTCTCGTGCTTATCATTTCCGTGCTTAAGTATCCATGCTTAAGTTTCCGTGCTCATCGTTCCGGTTTTCCTTTGCTTTGTAAAACAAAAAAGAATTAATCGATGTTATTGCTGCTCGATTTATCGCACATTTATTCTATAGAACTCACACATATTCGTCTAATAATTCACATAGTATTATAAGATTGTTATATGAATTAAAAAGAAAATATTCATGACTCTAGGCAAATATTATTATATATAAAAAAAAAACAAAAACATAATAGGCATTGATTGTAGGTTTTTTGTTTTTTTAGTTAAGTGAATTTATTTCTATGCTATTCATATAGAAATAATAATTAATCATTGATAGATCATATAAAAATGTCAGCAAAAAAAGAATTTTTCTATACGATTAACTATTCTATTAAGTAAATTCATGTTCAATTATTATTTATAATTATAGTAGTTAAGTCTACAAGATGAAAATTATATATTTTCATAGTTATAAGTAAATATTTTCTTAGAAAATAAAAGATTAAAAATGTTTATTATTTTCATATTTGTTTTTCTTTCTCATTATTCACTTTCTATAATTTGACAAGTATTCTTTTTGTTATTTTGCTAATTTGATTTTTAAAAAATAAACATAATAAATCATCTTATATATATATAAGCAAGTAATATCAATTATTTAAACAAGAACTATCATATATAGTATTATTCTTTTCTTTTTTTTTAATTATATCTTGTGACATCAATTATTCGTACAAAATTTATTATCATTAACATTCATATTAAAAATAGTCAATGTTTATTCGGTAGTTGTTGCTTTTTTTTTAATTCTAGAAAAAAAAAAGCATAAACCCTAGTTGAATTATTCTTTTATATGTAGTTCTAAAGAGTAGATATGATATATTTTTCCACTTCATGTCAATAGAGTGATTATGAATTAGATCACATTGAAGTAGAATGCCGATTTCCGTTTTTGTTTTAACTGATCTAAATATTTATGAATAACTTCATTATAATGAGTTTGATCGTGACTAACATTCTAACATAACACACAAAAAAAAAAAAAGAAAAAGAAACGAGAGAAACTTTGCTTTTGATCTATAATCACATCAAGAACCTTTGTTGTTTTGCTAAATAATAATATAAAATTGAATTACTGCAATGATGAACACCCTTGAGTATGCTCTTTATGTCAACGAACATCAACAAAATAAAAAAGAAAAGAAAAGGATTGCATTCAAATTATTTAATCAACATTAAGATATATAAATAATTCAACTAGTATTTCTTTTTTTTTTTCATTAATATTATAATTCGTTCATATTTAATAAAATTTAAATATTAAGAAATTTATAATGATTTTATTGTTGTTTATTATGAGTACATAGAGATTTTTGGAAAGATATTAGTATATTAATCATAAAACATGAGAGTTTTTCTTAAAGAACATTGAATCATTAGATAAAAGCCTTCATGTTTTCTCTCGAGTAGTTCAAGATTCACCCTAAGGACACTTCGAAAATCATCAATGTCACACTCAAGATCAATAAGATAAACCAGGCATGTTTTCTTTTTTTGCATGCTGCTATTTCGATTGCCTGCCTTGTATCTATCAATTCTTTTCCGTCGCTTAATTACACCGTGAAATAACAAAAACGAGAAAAATTTTGTTACGTTCTCGCCTATTCTTTTTCCTATACACTACAAAATTGATCATCGTGTTCGTTGTTCATATCGACATTGAATGCTTATGTAAGTCTTAGTTTCATTTTTGCGCTTAAGCTCTGTTGTTCATTCAATTCTGTTGGGGAATCACGTCAAAAGAACGAGAAAGGAAAGGGTTGGCTTTGTTCCGTTTTGCTTTTCTAGCATGATAGAGAGAAGCAAAAAAAAAAAGAAAACTAGAGATTGTTGAACGTCTTTCTCTCTCTCTCTCACACTCTCTCTCTCTCTTTCTCGTTAGTCGAACGGAGAGAGTAAAGTCGTGTGTGTCAACAGCATTTATTCTTCTTTTGCTTCTAGCCGCCTGTTTTCTTTTTCTTCGTTTTCTATTTCTTTACTATGTATGTGTGATGTTACTTGCCATTATATTGCAACACCCATGTTTCCTTTTCACTGAGAACGAGAACAGATAGATAATCGTATAAATTTCAAGGCCTAAATCATGGGCGACTATAACAATGTATCTGCCATGATCAGGGCGCTAAAGGAAGGTGGCAATTTGGCAGCATTAACTGGCGGTGATCCACATAGTCTACATTCGGGTCGAAGTGGTGCATGGAAAGCTAAATTAAAAAATTATATTCAAAAAATAAATGCATCAAATGAACGATCATTATTTATATTTTCAAAAAAAAATTGGATACGAAAACGAGCTAATGATGTTATTGAATGGAAGTAAGTTTCTTCTATTGTTTATTTATTAACAAAAAAAAGAAAAATTAATTAATTAAATTTAGTCCATTTGAATATATGGTGCTATTAACAATTATTGCTAATTGTATTGTTTTGGCACTTGAAGAACATTTACCCAAAGATGATAAAACAAAAGTGGCTAGATCATTAGTTTGTATCAAAAAAAAAAAGAATCATTTATCAAAATTATTTTATTTATTTTATTCAATCTTATAGGAAAAAACAGAAATTTATTTTCTTGGAATATTTTTTTTTGAAGCTGCTCTTAAAATAATTGCATTGGGATTTATGTTACATCGTGGTTCATATCTTCGAAGTCCTTGGAATGTAATGGATTTTATTGTTGTTGTTACTGGGTAGAATATTGAACAAAAAAACAAAAAAATAATAATTTTTTTTTTTCTTATAAATTTTTGTATATAATTTAGTTTGGCAACAATTAGTATTAAAAAAGATAGTTCTTTTGATTTACGCACATTACGTGCTGTACGTGTTCTTCGACCACTTAAACTGGTCTCAGGCATTCCAAGTATATTTTATTTGTTTTTTTTTTTCTAATTTAAAAGTTATTTTTATCTAATAATAATATTCATATGATTTAGGTCTTCAAGTGGTGCTTAAATCAATATTAAAAGCAATGGCTCCATTATTTCAAATAGCTCTTTTAGTTCTTTTCGCTATTGTCATTTTTGCTATTATTGGTCTTGAATTATATTCAGGAGTTTTTCATACAACTTGTTTTTATGCTAATAAAACAGGTCAGTAGTTGAATATATTTGTTTAAAAAAAAAGGGAAAACTATCGGAAATGAACTTATTTTAGATATTTATATATATATATGTGTCCCTTCGTCTAGTATTTTTTTTTATAATCTTATCGTTCTGATTAGAAAAAAAAACGGAAAGCTTTAGAATTGTTACAATTGTAGGATTTCTTTATGGTAACATTAGAAAAGAAAATATATATATATATTGATTATTATTCTCTCTAATAGAATTATATATTTCCTTTTTTTTTTCTTCTTCTATTAAGAATCATAGATTTAAGTATGTGATGAATCATTTTATGCATCAATAATTTTCAATAATAAATATTCTTATGCGTCAGTTAAACAAAATCATCATGTCAATATGAATCAAATCTAAATTCATCGTTTTCTCTATGACTAATAATAAATACTTATTAACATGCAAATGAGCAATAAGATTAAGACGAAGAAGAAAAAATAATAATAAATATGTAATATAAATTAAAAATCTAATTATAAAATTGAATTTAAACACATGCTATTATTATTGGTGAAACTATTGATGCATTGATAATATTTTCAAATGAATTCTATTACATAGAAATGTTTAAATATAAAGTAAAAAAAAAAAAAATATTCTCATAAAATGATTTTTTTTTTGAAGCATTGAAATTACATTTTTAAATGTAAATCACATAAATGTTTCAGCATTCAAAAAAAAAAGACGTTTATTATTGACTTATTTTCTCAATGTGTTTTAGTATTTCTTTCTTTTTTTTCTGTTGTTGTTGTTGCAAAAAATAAGAAAAGAATAATGACATTAAAATCTTATTGTCTTCTAAACAAAGAATAGAATAGGATTATTATACTAGAAAAAAATCAATTTCCATTTTTTCATTAGAAAACTATTAATCGATATAATGAAGGTTTAGATTTGAATTTTACGAATAATCTATTTGATATTGAATGTATTTAATAAATTCTATATATTTTCTATTTTTGCATGACATATTCTTTTTTTTTTTCTATATTAATCGACAAATCGTTTTTTTTTTTTTTTTTTATAATATTTTCCTATTAATTGATGAAAAAGTTGTTTTCACAAACATGTTCTCATGAGAATTTAAGAATAATATTACTATCGATCATGTTTTGTTTTTGACGAAGTTAATATTAAATTTTTTTTTTCTAGCTGTTGACAATGATAACGATGATTGTAAGTTACAATTTATTTTATTTATAAATATTCTTATCAGTGGCGTAACCAGGGGTAGGGCCATTGGGCAATTGCCCATGGATTTATTGAGCTATACAATGCTTGAACAGTTATTGCCCATATATATTTTTGAAATCATAACGGTTGCCCTTAGCTGCTCATAACTCAAAATAGTTAATTGCCCATGACTTAAAAATTCCTGGCTACGCCACTGATTCTTATTGTTGTATAATTTTTCTTTATTTATTTTATTAGTAATATACAAAGTTGACAATGATGCTCCAACTACATGTGGAGTACCCGGAGGTAATTTAGAAAATTTTTTTTTTCTTTTATTGTGAAATATGATATAAAAAGAAAAAAAGAAGTATTAAAATAGACAAGATAGAAATTCGCACCTCCTACGAAGCATGACAGATATCTTAGGTAATGCTTCTATCTGTAACAAACATTGATAATATACTATTAAAGATTGTGTATGAATAACATATAAACTATTTTCTTATTAACATATCTTAAGTATTAATTAAAAGTATAGTTAAAGAAATATATTTGAAAAATAGATAGAATAAAAGAATTTTTTGTGATTAACAATATAAGATCGAGTTACATCGTGTTTTACATTTTAATCTCGTAGGAATTGTATTAAACGGTATTTCTTTTTTTTTTTGTTTTAATAAATTAGATCCTATATGGGGTTGGTTAAATATAAAACATGGTGTATTTACATGTAATATTCCAAATGAATCACTTGTTTGTCGTGAATATTGGATTGGTCCAAATAAGGGCATAACTAGTTTTGATAATATTGTTTTTGCTATGCTTACTGTCTTTCAATGTATAACTATGGAAGGATGGACACAAGTACTTTATTGGGTATAGAACATTTTTCAAAAAAAATCATATTTGAAAATAATGTTTTTGTTTTGTTAATCTAGACAAATGATGCAGTAGGAACTTTATTTAATTGGCTTTATTTTGTACCATTAATTATACTTGGTTCATTTTTTATGCTTAATCTTGTTCTTGGTGTTTTGAGCGGGTAAAAATTTGAAATGTTTTTTCGGGAATTTTGTATTCGATGTTTTTTTTTAATTTCTAATAGAGAATTTGCAAAAGAAAGAGAACGTGTAGAAAATCGTCGAGCATTTGTTAAAATTCGTCGTCAACAACAAGTTGAAAGAGAATATAATAATTATGTTGAATGGATTAATCGAGCTGGTAAATTAATTTATTTGTTAATTGAAAAAAAAAGAAATATTTATTTTATCTTTTATTATTATAGAAGATGTTATTTTAAATGAAGAAAGAACAACAGAACAAGAACGACGTGCAATTCATGAAGGTAAATTTACAAAAGAAGTGTATTTCATTATTTATATATATATATATGATATTTTATTTTTTTTTAGCTCGAAAATATGCAGCATTAAAAAAAATTCGACATTATCGAGCAGGAAAACAACAAAGTGTAGATGATGATGAAGATGATATTGGTATGATTCATAGAAACTATTGATTTCGAGTAATAAAACTTTGAATTGTGACGACTTCTGAGAGCTTTCAATCGACTGAAAATTTTCATAAATATGTTGAAAAAAATATCTTAACAATAAAAAAGAAATCAACATGTTTTGTTATATTCATTTATCTGAACGAGATTCTTTAATAATAAGAATGCATGACATCTAATCAGAATTTAGAATCCATAATTCCATATTATGATAAACTAACAATAATGACACGATTCAGGAAATGAAAAAAATTGATTTCAATCTCAAAATAATAATCTTTGCATGTGACACTAATCTCTAATCAAAATGGATATTAATATGAAAGATTTGAATTGATTCATGTAGATTAAAAACAAAAGTTTAACAAATTGATTCATCCGAACAACATAACTTTACTATTAATATTTCATTCATATATGTGCTGAAATTCTTTAGTAATAAAAAAAAAAAGAATCATAAATTCTCTTTTGGAATAAAACAATATGAGTCAAATGTTCATAAATATATTGCTTATTTATTTTTTTATTGCCTCATAAAATTATTCATATTAGTTGTTAAAATATGATAGTGAAACTTGATTGATCATTATAAAATTTACTATTATATGTTTGTATTTTTTAAAGATCATGCATTTAATCGTGGTCGTGGAACTGGTATTGAACGAACTGATCGACCACGAACATTTGGTCGTCGATGGCATATTCAACAACGTGTAATTAAGTAAGAAGAATCTTTTCAAAAAAAAAAAAAAAAATCGTTTTTTTGTTTTTTGATTGAATATTTTTAGGAGTAAAATTCGTGTTTTGGTTAAAACTCAAGCATTTTATTGGACTGTTATTGTACTTGTTTTTCTTAATACAGCATGTGTTGCTATTGAACATGATGGACAAAAACAATTTCTTACAGATTTCTTATGTATGTTTTATTATATGATTTATTTTTCTTCTTAGTTGAATTTGTTTTTTTTTTAGATATTGCAGAATTTGTATTTCTTGGTTTATTCGTTTTTGAAATGCTTTTTAAAATGTATGGTCTTGGTGTTGATCAATATTTTGCATCATCATTTAATATATTTGATTTTGTTGTATGTGATTGCAGTTTTTTTAAAGTTTCTTTTTTTTTTTTCTTTTTTTTGCTAGGTTATTGTTGGTTCTATATTTGAAGTTATTTGGACACATTTTAATCCTGAAGAATCATTTGGTGTATCAGTTTTACGTTCATTACGTCTATTGAGAATTTTTAAAGTTACTCGGTTTGTAATTTTATATGATTTTTTTTTGTTTTATCGAAATCAAATATTAATCATTTAAATATATATATATTTAGTAAATATCTATTGCGACATATAAAAAAAAAGAAGAGTTTGATTTCTTTGATCACCGGATATAGATATAATTCAATTGATTTCAATTTGTAATCACTAACGAAATTTATTAATCATCAGTAGAGTCTATTTAACAGGGTACACAGTACATAAAATTTTCTATAGATATGTTCAGCTGATGAAAAAACAAAAGAATTTTATATGTAAAATATGATGTCAAAGAAGTGTTGAAGTATAAAAATGAAAATTTACACCAATATACAGACGTGATTACGAGATAATAACTCTTACAATAGTAACAACTTTATTGTGTTTGACATTTTAATCTCGTAGGAATTGTAGTAACAACTTTTTTTTTATTGCATATGAAGGTAGCGAACCAAGAAAATTTTAAAATAAAGAATTTTTATGAAAATCTTCATTAAAATGTCTTACGTGGGAATCTCTTCAAGTGTGAATCGCTGATCGAACTCATATTTTACCTATAAGTAAGACTCGATGACAGTAGCAGAAGTTCCGAAGGAGTCGTTTCACACGCTGTCCTTCTGAAATTACGACTGTTTTACTGATTTTTCAACCTGTGGCAATGGTATTTATAGGAAAGCTCAACGATGGAACTTTTGTCCATAAATAGGTTTCAGCTAAAATGAACATTTCTTTTTCATGATATTGAATTTTCAACGAACGATCATATTTCAAAGGCAAAAGTCAAAAAATCGAGCTTCTTAGAAACTTAATATCCCGAGCAAGAAACGTTCATTTTAGCTGAAACCTGTTTATGGACAAAATTTCATTGTTGAGCTTTCGTATAAATACCATTGCCAGAGGTCGGAAGACCAGTAAAACAGTCGTAACTCCAGAAGGACAGCATATGGGGACGAATTCCTCCTAGCTTCTGTTAGTCTCATAGAGTCTTACTTATGGACAAAGTATGAGCTCGATCGGCGATTAACATTTAGAGAGATTTTCTTGTTAGATTTCTATCATATTGATAATGTTCATCAAATTAATATTTAGAAAATTTCTTGTTGTTTTTTTGTATAGGCATTGGGCATCTCTTCGTAATTTAGTTGTATCACTTTTGAGTAGTATGCGATCAATTGTTAGTTTATTATTTCTTCTCTTCTTATTTATTCTAATATTTGCATTATTGGGTATGCAATTATTTGGTGGCGAGTAAGTTATTATATTTAATATTGAAATTATTTTATTAGAAAAAATTTTTATTTTAAAAATAGATTCAATTTTGAAGATGGAACACCATTACAAAATTTTAATAAATTTGCTACAGCACTTATAACTGTTTTTCAAGTAAAGTATTTTCAATGAATGTTTTTTTTTTTTTTTTAACTAAAATATAATCTTTATATTATTAGATTTTAACTGGTGAAGATTGGAATGAAATTATGTATAATGGTATTATATCTCAAGAAGGACCTCATGGTAAAGGCATGATCTATTCACTTTATTTTATTATTCTTGTTTTATTTGGCAATTGTAAGATTATTTTATTTATTATAAATTTAAAAAAAAAAAAAACAAAAATCTCTTTTATAACAGATACATTACTTAATGTATTTTTGGCTATTGCTGTTGATAATTTAGCAAATGCACATGAACTTACAAAAGATGAAGAAGAAGAACAAGCAGCTGAAGAAGAAGTAATTTTTCTATATATTTATTAGAAAATAAAAAATTTATTACTAAACAAAAAAAACAATTTTTAGAAACGTGAACGTGAATCAAAAGATGTTGAATCAATGTTTAAATTAGGTTCATCATCATCATCACCACCACCAACAGATACAGCAACAACAACACCAAATGTTAAATCTAAAAAAACAGATCAAGAAACATTTTTAAATCGAAATAATCTTCGACAAACAACAAAACGAGAACATACTGAAAATACTATTAAAACAGTTTTAGAAAAAAAACCATCAAATCAACCAATAGTTTCAAAAACTGATGATTATTTAGATAGACATCTATTTGAAAAAGCTAATCTTGATTATATACCCGGTTTAGATTATGATCTTGGTCCAGTTTTTATGCCAAGTAGAAATTATTTTTAATTATAATCGATTGAAAAAACAAAAAAAAAATATTTTTCTTTTTTTTTTTTTTTACATATCAGCATTGGATAAATTACAAGGATTTAATGATCCAGAAACTGCAAAAGCTCGTGCTGAAGAAGCAGCACGAAAAAAAGCTGCTGAAGCTGCAGCTGAAGCCGAAGCAAAGAAAAAAGAACAAGCTCGAACTGTTAAACCAATTCTTCCATATAGTTCAATGTTTATTTTTAGTAGTACTAATCCGTAAGTTTAATTATACATTTGAATCAATATGATTTATTTCGATTTATTTTTTGTTTTGATTTCGGAGGACATATTCACCTCCGCATAATGTAAAGTCTGTACTAAAGTTGATAATCATTTAACTTAACGTAAAATTCAGTTAAATTTTATTAATTAATATTAAACTATGAGTTTTTCTCTACGGTTTTATATGATCGAAACAGAATCCTTGTTTCATCTTGTAATAATGAAGAAATAACTCGCTGAAATTAGATTAATTGTCACGAAAATGTTTCTTGCCAATCAGTAAACGATTTCTTTGCTTTTGTAACGATAAAACATATTATTGTCTGGATTTATCAATAGTGGCGTATCCAGGATTTTTCGGTATGCTGGATTTCACCTTCAGAGCATGGGACCCAGATGAAACTTATAGAGATATGATATTGGGTCCAAATGATGAGTTTTTATCAAAAGATTTTTGTAATTGGAGTTTGCGAAAAAAATTAGCATTTTCCTGAGCCCCACCAAGATTTTTCTTTTTCTATTGGTAGTACCTTGATTTTTAGAATTTAATAGTAAGCTACATCGAAATTCATCGACAGATTTCAAATTTCATTTAAAAATATGCATTCGTTCACGAATTATAATGTTTTGGAAATTTGCTGCATGCTGCTAAAATTTTAGAAAAAATTCAAAACATTGTAACTCGCGAACGAACGCATATTTTTAGACAAAATTTGAAATCTGTCGATGAATTTCGATGTAACTTACTATTAAATTCTAAAAATCAACATACTACCAATAGAAAAAGAAAAATCTTGGTGAGGCTCAGGAAAATGCTAATTTTTTTCGCAAACTTCCATTACAAAAATCTTTTGATAAAAACTCATCATTTGGACTCAATATCATATCTCTATAAGTTTCATCTGGGTCCCATGCTCTGAAGTTGAAATCCAGCATACCGGAAAAATCCTGGATACGCCACTATTCTCTTAATTCGCTCCTACAATACGTGTCTCCCCTCCCCCGGCTCTGCTTTTCGAAGTGTTTACATCCCTCATATTGAATAAAAACCTTGATTTAAATATATATATTTCTATATAATTATGTATTATAGGATTCGTCGATTTTGTCATTTTATTGTTACTCTTCGTTATTTTGATTTACTTATTATGATTGTTATATGTCTTAGTTCAATATCATTAGCTGCTGAAGATCCTGTACATGAAAGTTCAACACGTAATTTAGTACTCAATTATCTTGATTATGCATTTACAGGTGTATTTACTGTTGAATTATTATTGAAGGTTTGTTAAAATGAATTTAAACAAAAAGAAAACAATTTTTTGAACAAAAATGAAAATATTTTCTTTTTTTTTTTTAGATTGTTGATTTAGGTGTTGTACTTCATGAAGGTTCTTATTGTCGTGATATATGGAATTTACTTGATGCACTTGTTGTTATTTGTGCATTAGTTGCTTTTGGTTTTACGTAAGAAAACGTTTTTTAAAATAATATATATTTCGAATCTTTTTTACTTTTTTTTTTAAAGAGAAAATGGAGCTGGAAAAAATTTAAATACAATTAAATCTTTACGTGTTCTTCGTGTATTACGTCCATTAAAAACAATTAATCGTGTACCAAAATTAAAAGCTGTATTTGATTGTGTTATTACTTCATTATCAAATGTTTTAACTATATTGTAAAAATTATTTATTTTTTTCTAATAATTATTTTTTTTTCTTTTCTTTTTGTAAATAATATTAGAATTGTTTATATGTTATTTCAATTTATTTTTGCTGTTATTGCTGTACAATTATTTAAAGGAAAATTTTATCGATGTTCTGATCTATCAAAATTAACACCTGAAGAATGTCAGTATGTATTGATGACTTTTAATTGTTTTTGTTTCTATTGAATTATTTTTATAGAGGATATTATTTTGATTTTGGTAATGGTAAAAATAAACCTGAATGTCAAAAACGAAGATGGGAACCATATGATTTTACTTATGATAGTGTTCCACAAGCTATGTTAACATTATTTACTGTTCAAACAGGTGAAGGATGGCCAACGTAAGTTTATTTAATATTAAATAAAAAAATTAGAAAATTGACAAATTTTTAGTGTATTACAACATTCAATTGATGCTACTGGTGTTAATCGTGGTCCACGACCTAGTCATCGTCTTGAAGTTGCAGTATTTTATGTTGTTTATTTTATTGTATTTCCATTTTTTTTCGTAAATATATTTGTTGCTTTAATTATTATAACATTTCAAGATCAAGGACAAAAAGAATTAGAAGAAGCTGAAATAGAAAAAAATCAAGTTAGTTTTAATAATGAAATAATTTTTTTTCTTATAATGAAAATATTTAGAAATCATGTATTGATTTTGCATTAAATGCTAAACCTATACAAAGATGTAGACCTAAACAAGAAGGTTCATTACGTTATCGAATATGGTTATTATGTACATCATCATATTTTGAATTTTGTATTATGGTTATGATTGCACTTAATACTTGTGTACTTATGGCAAAAGTAAGTTTTAATTTTATTGAGATTTGTAATGTTTTTTTATTTTAATAAATTTTATTATAGTATTATAGAAGTCCACCAACATATAATGATATATTAACATATGCTAATACAACTTTTACTGCTTTATTTACTGTTGAAAGTATTTTAAAAATAATGGCATTTGGTTTAAGAGTATGTTGAAAAGAATTAATTAGTTCAGGACAAAAAAAAAAATTATTTTAAATAAAAATTTTTAGAATTATTTTCATGATAAATGGAATGCATTTGATTTTATTACAGTACTTGGTAGTATTGCTGATGTACTTGTTACAGAATTTCGAGTATATTTATATTAAAATATGATGATATGAATTTATTAGGAACTTTTTTTTTTGTTACTTATTTTAGTTTAGTGGCAAAGCTAATGTTTCTGTAACAGCTGGTCCACAGAAACACAAGGTAAGATCGTTAACTCATATGCTTGCGAATGTATCATTACCTATATAAGATTTTACATTTTCCTGATTAGAAAAGAAAGCGAAAGTGTCGCACGACAAAGATTACTTAATCGCGTTTGAATTGGGATTATGTGCCCTAATGAAATCTGGCCTTTCGTTTATTACTGCGTTTTTACAATAGCTTTTTAAATTTGTATTCTGAAAAATTCTTGAATTCATGACCAAAAAGTACCGTTGATAAAAATGAAATATGTAAATTTTTTATTTCGCCAATAGAGGAATTTAAAAAACGAAATGTATGAGGATCTAGCCCTAACTGTCCTCTATGCAATAAAAAAATAACATTATCACTTCTATATTCAGTCGTTATTGAGTAAAGTTTGTCGGCGCAAACAATATACTCAAAAAAACGGATAATAAGTTTTTTGAAAACCTTATTTTTTTTCAATATGAAGGTTCAGAAAAACTTATATAAAATCAATCAACTATAGTACATTTGAGAGTAGATGCTTTGTAGCTTTGGATCACAAAATTGATAAATTTGACAAAAAATGACTTTGTTTGAGGGGGGGGCCGCTCAAAAACACTGTTTCTCGAATTCCGACTAAAATCTTTGCATATAGATAGGTCTTAACAAAAATTTTTAAGCTAATTTCCGATGAATCAATTGGAAAATTTCCTTCGTAAGTATCACGGATCACTTCAATGCTAGTTAAAAATCAAGTCTGAGAATTGGGCAATGATACAAATTTTTTATTCGATATATTTCATAATATTTTTTTGTTTTTATTGTAGAATACATTACTTAATTTGGGTTTTCTTCGTTTATTTCGTGCTGCTCGTTTAATAAAACTTTTACGTCAAGGATATACAATACGTATTTTACTTTGGACATTTATACAATCATTTAAAGTAAAATCTAAATTATTATTTTAATTTAATTAGAACAATAAGAAGAAGAAAAAAAAACAACATTGTTTTATATATTTAGGCATTACCTTATGTTTGTTTATTAATAGCTATGCTTTTTTTTATTTATGCTATTATTGGCATGCAGGTATGAATAATTCTATTGTATTGTTTTTTTTTTTTTTGAAAAAAAAAATCATTAGTTTAAAGTACATAGTTAAATGAGTTTAAAAAAAATGAAAATTTCATTTACCCTACAGATGTTTGGAAATGTAAAAGTCGATCATACATCGACAATGAATCATCACAATAATTTTCAGAACATTTTTCAAGCTACACTCGTTTTATTCAGGCAAGAGTAAAAAAAAAAATTTACGAAATTCTTTAGATGAATTTAGATAATATTTATTTATAACTTTTCGTTTACATAATATATTTTTTTTATTTTCTGTTCTGTGATAGTGGTGAATTTCTTTTTTTTTTGATATAATTTTGAATATCTTTGCATGATATTTAGTTTTTTTTTTATTTGATATATATATTTTCTTTCCAAATAAGGTTTTTGGTAATGTTCGTCATGATTCAGGAAAATCCGAGATAAATCGACACAATAATTTTGCCAATTTTCTTTATGCTTTAATGCTCTTGTTCAGGTATTTGTGATTGTTGTTGGCTTTAAATGGAATTCTTGTTTTGATTGTTTTTTATTTATTTTAATTATGAATATAAATAATTTTTGTTTTTTTTTTCTATTTTGTTCTTCATTTGTATTATCAGATGTGCAACAGGTGAAAGTTGGCAAGCAGTTATGTTAGCATGTAAAGCTGGTGTTGATTGTCAACCACCATATAATAGTGGATATCAAGCAAAAACTACAAGTAAATGTGGATCAAATTTTGCATATCTTTATTTTTGTTCGTTTGTTTTTCTTTCATCATTTTTGGTAAGTAAAAAAAAGAATTTGTTTTTTGTTTTTATTGTTGAATATGATTTGAATTAGATGTTGAATTTATTTGTTGCTGTTATTATGGATAATTTTGATTATTTAACACGAGATTCATCTATATTGGGTGCACATCATCTTGATGAATTTATTCGAGCTTGGTCTGAATATGATCCTGATGGAACGTATGTATTGTTTGGTTGTTTTTTTTTTGAGTTTTGGTTTTATATGAATTTAAATTTATAATAGTGGTAAATTGGAATATACAAAAATGTTTGAAATGCTAAGACTTATGTCACCACCTGTTGGATTTGGAACTAAATGTCCATCAAAATTAGCATATAAAGTATGTATAAGAATGATTTATTTAATTTAAATATATGTATTCGAAGGCTAGAGATCTTCATAAAGCATTTTTGTTTTCTTTTCCTTATGTTTAACTTTTAAATTGATATCATATACTAAGAAAGAAAAAGTAGATTTTTAATGCCGAAATTTGGTTTTTCTTCTTGGAAGTTTCGATTATGGTCGAATTATTGGAGAGCTTTGAATAATGTCTTGTTTTGAATATTGAAATAGTATATATATGACATACAGTTTCTGTACGATAGAATGTTCTGCATTCTTTCGTTGACTTGCCAATTATCAATTGTCATCTTTCTCTATTTGATTTAAATCAGATGTTTATTATGTTTTTCATATATATTTAGCGTTTAATTCGTATGAATATGCCAATTGATGATAAACGTCAAGTACATTTTACTACAACACTTTTTGCACTTATTCGTGAATCTCTTGGTATTAAAATGCGTAATGGTAATTTCTATATTATTGTTTTTTCACAACTTTTTGATTATATATATCAAAAAAAAAAAAATTTATTTAGTTGCTGACGAAATGGATGAAGCCGATAATGAATTACGTCAGGTTATATGTAAATTATGGCCTACACTTGCAAAAAAATCTATTAAATTATATGAAGGTGGAACAAAACCATTACTTGATCTTGTTGTACCATCTAAACATGGTAAATATAGATTAAAAATTCTTCTTATCATTTAAAAGAGTTTTTTTTCATTTATATTTAGAATTACATGGTACACCTGGTCATCCAAAATTAACTGTTGGAAAAGTTTATGCTATTAATTTATATATTGATAATTATCGTTCATATAAACAAGGACATCCAAATGATGCTGTAAGTTTAAATTTTGAATACTAATTTCTGTTATAAATATATATATGCTAATAATTATTGATATTAATATATTGGACAAGTCAATGGTTTTTTTTTTGTATAACTTTTGATAAAGATCTGTGGTTTTTCACTGTTCACAAGAATATATCGGAAAAACATGAGATCAATTCGATTTACAGAAATTCAAAATTTCGACCTCTAATTTGTTTCTATTGAATTTTATCTAGAAAACATTGATTGGCTTTATATTAACATGTTAATAATACTACTATTGTCTTCTAATAATTTTACATTTATTTTATATATTAATAGAGTTTCCATTTAAATCGACTTGTATCAGTACTTAAAGAACGTGCACATTCAAAAGAAGCTATTCATGAACTTGATCCTGATGGACGACGGACATCATGTCGTCTTGCTGAAAGTTTGCAACGATCTGGATCAAGTCGATCATCGGTAATAAATTTATTCGACTTAGAAAAAACCGAATATTAAAATTAAATAAATGCTGGATTATTTTTCTTTATCATCTCTAATTCCTCTATAGGCTCTTTAAAAAAGCTAAAAAATAAAAGAATATATTTCTCACATTCCTTATTGATCATCTATCAGAATAGAACTCGTCTATTACAAAGAATTTCAGACCCGGATGTGAACAGATTCATTGTATAGAAAATTTCTAACTATAATTATCTGATTTTTGTTTTAGCAAAATCTTGACAATATATTTTCGAGTAAAAATAAACTATCCATAAGTGGTGAAGGAAGTAGTATTAATCTTGAAAATGGACATATAAATTCATCAACTAATAAAATGTTAAATTTAATTAATTTTGATGAAACACGACGAACTAGTCAACAACCTATAAATGGTTTTTCTAATCAAACTCAATATGGTAAAACATTAAATGTTCCAAATACAAATATTCTTCAAACTTTACCAAACATAACACCATTAACATCAAAATCTCCACCTCGTTCTGCAATAATGACAACACCAAAATCATCAACAATAGGAACACGACCATTATTAGTTGTAACAACAACAAATGATCAACAAAAAACACAAACAATAACTGTACCTAATGATCGTCGTTTACCATTAAATGGACGTATATCAACAATTATACAATCAAAACAACGTCAACAACCACGAATACCAATAAATAATAATAATCATCAATTAATTAATGAAACAACATCAAAAAAATTTATTAATACTCGACCACGAACAGCATTATTATTTAATTCAATATGTATGTAAAACAAAAAAACGAAATTAAAAATTTTATTTATTTTTAAATAATATTTAGATGAACCTTCTGAACAACGTCAACCATTATTAGATAATGAAAATGATATAATAAATCAACATAATTCAATTGATGATGAAAATAATAATTGGTCAATTGCTCCAAAGTTCGTTTGTTTATTTTCATTTATTATTTATTTAATCAAGTCATACTTTACTTTTCTTTTTTTTTATTTTTAGAATCATACTTCCATCAACTCGAACATTACCTATGCAAAATTCATTACCAATAATAAATACAGTTCGATCACGACCACAACCAAATAATATTTCTCGTCAATTACCATCATTACCTATACGACAATTACCAAATATAAATACTCCGAAAGCATATTTTGATTTAGAAAATGACGATGAAGAAATCATAACAGACAAATTTAAACGTACTAGTGAATTATATTATTATCAAACATCATCATCATCATCATCATCATCAAATTCTAATGATTCATTAACATCAGATAATTCTAATGATGAAAATCATGAAGAACAAATTCAAACTGATCAACAAGAAGATTATGATGAGGATGATGATGATGATGATGATAATAATAGACAAATTCAAAGATTACAAAGTGATGATGATGATGATTAAACTTCTCCATTTGAATATGATGCATAAATGTGGTTTTCTTTTTTTTTTTGTGTGTAAACTATTAGGATGTTTTTTGATTGACATAAATAGTATGGAGAATAATCGAATTATTTTTTTAAACAAATATTTTATAATTTTCTCATTTCATAACAAAATTTAGAATTTAACAAGTAACAAAAAGTTGTATATTTATTTTTGTGAATAACAAGAAAAACATTCAGATGACTGTTAACTTCCTTGCAGAGTTCGTGAGAAGTGACATACAATAGAAGTTTTTGAGTGTTACAATTGGTTTGACGATTTTCAATGACGAACTTTGTTTATCAACTATTCCTTCAGATTTTTTTTTTTGTTAATATAATGCTCTTTTCAAAATAAGAACGAATATTTTTAAATACATTCTCTCACTTTATGCCCGATAGGTATTTGGCTAAACAAAATAAATACACATTGTTACTGCCTTAAAATTTGAATATATCAAGTCGTGCATGACAAAAGCAATCGATTTATTTTCAAAAGTTTATTACTTTAGCAGTGAAAGTTTTAATTCTACCTGAATAAATCTAATCTTATAAAGTAACCAATTTATTTTACATATATTAAGTAAAAACATCATAGAAACACTCTCGTTAACAAGTATCATAAAATGAAGTATACATAGTTGTAAAAAAAAGAAAGCAATTTCATTCCACAAAACTCTACTCAAAAACAGAAATAATCATTCTATTAAAAATTTTCATAGAAATATATCCAATTTATTTATCAATGAAAATTAAATCATTTATTTTTTATATTCTTGAAGCTTAGGATACATTCGTCTATGATAGAACATCTTAAATTTATTTCAATCAGAAAAGACATGTGAAACATGGCAGAGAAAACTAAAACGTTTCTGAACGTTCGGATAATTATTAAGATTTTTTTACCAAAACTAAAAAAATCAACTTATTTAATACATGAAAAAAAGGATTTTTTATAAGTAACCTTCTTTTACAAATGATTACATGTTAATATATAAATTTGTTATATCTTGAAAGTTAAATGAAAAATATATGGAGATATACTAAGAAAATGTTTCATATATAACGTTCTTTCTTTTTTTCTTTCAAGTTAATAACGATTTAATTGATCTATTCTTAAAAAATAGAAAATAAATCTCATTTTATTGTCCTGAAAAACTTTTTAGCATTTTTATCTATTAGAAGACAATCTTGTATCAAAATAAAAGCCAATGATTGTTACCGAAATCAACATGTTTACGAGCCCATTTAATAAAAAAAAATGTCTTTTATTGTTCTTTTTTTCTTCTGCATATTTTTAATTCTGCTTCATAATTAGATATCGTATGAAATGCATGGCCGACGTCTCTATGGCAAGTGAGGCGTATAGTGAATAACTTGATGATATACGCATTATCGAACTCCTACATTCTATTTTCTCTCTAGACACTTATAGATCATATGTAGACGTATGACTCATTCATTTCTATCAGTAGTTGTTTCTTCGGATAGGCTGTATATATGTATATATATATAAGTTTGTGTACTTTAATGGGTAAGCAACGCAACTTTATCATCCGTCCGTCTGTGTCTAACCGAACAGCGGGTGAGCGTAAGAGAAAAAAAATAAACGAACGACGCTCGCGGTCTGTTGTT
>CAJNOP010001201.1:5620-18919 GCA_905250075.1 Rotaria sp. Silwood1
ACAACGAGAGAAAAAAAGCATTGAGGAATGTCAGTCTCTCTTGCTCCATTCTTTATCTTTCTTTGTCTGCTGTACATACGACTGAGAAAGAAGAGAACGAATGCCATCCATATACAACGAGATATCATGAGGGAACGTATATCACCTCCTTATGTCAGGGGAGGCATCTCGTGACATAACAGAAAGACTTAGCGATCTTAGTGTGTTAGCTATAGAAAGACAGTTCGAAATAGATTTTGAAAAAGTTATTACTGTATTCGTCAAGCGGAACAAAAAATAGTAGAAATATATTAATATGATTAAGTTATTGTGGAATAAATTTAAAATAGAAGTTGATCATATGGTGATTTATATTTTAAAAAGCTCAGAAGCAATAAGTGATTAAATAGAAAATAAGCGAAGCACTGTACTGAGTTTGAAACTTTTCGGAAAAAAATTTGTACTACTACAGACAAACTGGTCGATGAGTATAGAGTTCAGCTTCTCCTAGATCAAAAACTCTAGTTACACTACTACACATATTATTAATGTTCAATGTTTTCTTCAAATGACGATGAGATAATTGATGTATCAATCTCTCTGGATGATAATTTTTTTGAAGAATCTGAATCTTTACGTGTAAATAATGCTATTTTTGTTTCATCAAAAGTTGGTTCATATATGAAAGGTGCATCATCATCAAAAATAAACAAACGTTGCATTTCGAAATTCAAAAAAGAGAGGTTATCTCATTGCAGTTTTTCTATATTTTTACAAGAATGTGAAAAAGATCCAACAAAAGGATTGTGTACTGTATATAATGTTCAATTTTCTATTCAAAATAGTAGAGTCGGCGATATAAATCATCATATGTATCTGATTCTAAGTAAATTATAAAAGAATTTTTTCACAATTCGCTTGATATAGAAATGAGAAAAAAGTAGTTGTGCGACTGAATAATTAAATTTGAATACCTAACACTCACCCAGTGTCTCTTAGCCTTAAAAAAGTTTCGTGATTTTTCTCCTGAAGTTAATAGAATATTTTTCTGACAAACTCCTGTTTTTTTATCAAAAAATCCTGATTTGACTAATCTGAATTTGGTTACCATGCAATGTGTGTTATAGTTCTCTTGATTTCTTTTGGTTATTCGTTTTGTACTACGTGGTAAGCATAGATTTGTACCGTAAGATCTTGGTGGTAAATCAGCAGTCATGGCAGAGTTTATAATTTTGTTTCGTTATGTCTAGGTTTTGTCAGTAGCTTGCTAAGTATATAAGTTTTTTCTTCTGTTTATCAATGCGTGTTCCCAACAATCACTGCTATTGTCTGTATTGGTGTGTTTTATATTGCACATGATGGCATGAGTGAAAGTATTTTTTTAGGAAAATATAATCAATTACTTTGTTTAAAAGGCTTTCTCTTTTAGAGGTCGATTTTCCGCTGCATTTTCATCATTCTGGCAGCCCATAATGTGAACATGTGCTGCATGAAGAACAGTTTCATGTTGCTGTGCAATGTACTTTTAATTATAGTTTGAAGACATGTTTTAGTAAGAAGTACCATCAACAGCACAGTACATGAAGCCATTATTTTCGATTCCAATGTCCCTCTTTCCGCTCAAGATGACGGTTTTTTCTATTGATCAAACCTCTGGTCAGTGGTGTAGTTAAGATCACCAACCTCTGAAGAGGATATTGAAATATTATTGGACACTGCGAATCAGTATGAGCTGTATCCTATCTAACTATCAAAAAAAAAGTTGAATAAGCGTTTTGCAGAATCTTTTAGCGTTTTCCCTTCATGACAAGTTATTTTCAACTCATCTTGCAGCTATGACAAAACTCGGACAAGCGATATTATTATGGACAATATTGTTCTGAAAATGATATCGAAACAAAAGAGATAGAAATTGTTGGAAGCTGCTGCAATTGAATATGTGTTCTCGGCATTCACAATTTTACATCCAGGAATATTGTATATAGTTGTCGTAAAGACATCACTTTTTATCTTATTGCAAATGATTATTTCTAATTAAGAATTTATTCGATTCTAATAATTATACTCGAGGCAGTCAAAAAGTAGAGAGTGAACTTTTATCATAGTAATAAAATTTCGATCAGACCTGTTTGTCTATCATATGAGACGGTTCTACTACTGTCTGTTTAGTGGATATTTTTCGAATAACTTTAGATAGGAACAAGGGAGGGAGCTGCGGTTTCGTCGTTCGAAAAAGGAGATGAAAATGCATCAAGTCGTATGTTACAGATATTGTTGGCATGACTTTTTAAGGTTTTCAATAGACCTCTTTGAAAATAAACCTACTCAATGAGAAGTTTTAAGTGGGTTCTTATATAGAAAGAAAGTTTCTTAAAACTTTTGGTAAGAAAACACGGTACCACTCCCACTACTTTTTGACTGCACTAAGTAAAATTAGGAAGCATTATGATCTGAAAAATATCTAACAATTGAAGGAGTAATATGTTACTGTCAATGGATGGCTAAATACGACGCGAAATGCATACTCATATATTAGTTTTGTTCTGATCGCTCGACCTTGACTAATCTGTCATGGCCTTTTTTTCTTTGTTTTTGTTATTCAGTTGTTGTTCTTTTTCCTCTCCTTTCCACTGCATTATCTTCATTACCATTATTTTCTTTGTTGTTATTTATTGTTTTTCATTATTCCTATATTGAAATTTTTATATTCTTTTCCAGTGTTATTCTCACATCATTATTGTTATCTACATAAGCATTATCGTCTCCGTCCTATTGCCTGTTTTATTTATTTCAAAAAAAGACACTTTGTTAAGGTACTCCTAGAGCAAGATCGAGCAAAATTTCGACCCTTTAATTTTTTCCATCGTTAGATAGAGCTCGACCAGTTCACCACGAATATCACCTTTAAAACATTATTTGATGGAGTTTTGCACTAGAAATCTCCAAAATACAAATAACAACCTTTAAAATTTACTTTTTTAGCGATTTCAAGAAATTTTAAGTTTTCACTCATTGAGACTAATGGTAAATTTTTGAAACCACTGATTAGAATTGACCATCAAAAATTGAGTAAACTTGTCTAGATTTAACAACATTTTATTTTTCATGTGTCCTCAATCAGAATGGGGTGTGTACAAGCTTCCACGATACTTTTCATCTCTGCTCAGGAGTCTCATCAGGTGGCTTAGTATTTCTAAGTCGATTACAGTTCGAAAGAAGTTTGTTGTGCTCTTCGTAATCATTATGGACGATATTCATGGTGTCACCGATAATTTCGAATAGACTCGGAATAGTCTTCGTTTTTGCCTATAGAAATAAATATAAATTAAAATTGAATGGGAAAGCTGAATGACGACGTGCGATAAACTTATTGAATGCATTGTTGAATATGTTTTTCTGTGACGATCATTATATCATAAGAAGTGAGCGTGGGGTGTGGGTATGGGTGTGGGCCGGTATGGGTTTCGGTGTGGAATTTGATTGTCAATTCAGATCAGAGGAAACTAGCACATACACTCACCCACAACCCGAATTGGTTCAACCAGGATCATGGTATTCAGCGGTATAGGATTGTTTGAGAAATGCTTAAAATTTTTTTGAAGCTGTGCAATTACGGGAAAAACCAAGTAAATTAGTGTTATACTGTATAATTTTGCTACGTTCGATTCACACTATTTTGCATCCTTCAAACTGTTCAAAGAATGAGTAATAGAAGGAGCAAAAAGACGGTGATATTTTCATGGAGAAAAAAAACATGTGTGATTAATATATAATTAATGAGTGATAGAGCAAGCAAAAAGACGATAGACAACGCACCTCATTAATATTTGATCATTAGATATTTCACGGACACGAATGAAGGCATACAAACCAAACTTGTATTAGTGATGTACATATAAGCGATGTCTTGTTTTTATTTCTAGTATACAATAACTTTGGTATATTAGTGTTATTCTGGTCGTCAGCACACAAAATTTCTTAGCGTGTGGGTGATGGTGAGGGTGAGGGTGTGCGTTTCGGTGTGAAATTTGATTGTCAATTCAGATCAGAGGAAACTAACACATACGCTCGCCCACAACCCGAATTGGTTCAACCAGGATTATGGTATTCAGCGATATAGAATTGTTTGCGAAATGCTAAAATTTTTTTGAAACTGTGCAATTACGGGAAAAAACCAAGTAAATTGGTGTTATACTGCATAATTTTGCTACGTTCGATTCACACTATTTTGCATCCTTCAAACTGTTCGAAGAATGAGTAATAGAACGAGCAAAACGACGATGATATTTTTATGAAGGAAAAAATATTTATCTGATTAATATATCATTAATGAATGATCGAGCAAGCAAAAAGACGATAGTAATTATATGAAATAGACAACGCACCTCACTAATATTTGATCATTAAATATTTCATGGATACGAAGGAAGGCACACAAACCAAACTTATATTAGTTATGTACATATAATCGACGTCTTGTTTTTATTTCTAGTATAAAATAACGTTGGTATATTAGTGTTATTCTGGTCGTCAGCACACAAAATTTCTTATAATACAGAAAGCAAACGTAAGTGTTTTGAAATTATATTTTCTTTAGAGGGTGGCTTTTATTGTTAGTCTTAAGTGAGTTTTTCTATTCTTAAATAGTATCACTAAGCTTACAATATACTTGTGTTTTCGTATCTTACTAACAAGTAATGCTCATCGTTAAGACTCGCTTAACCCTCGACTGAATTCAATCTTGTTATCATCTGTTATCGTTTTCTGAGTTAGGCTTTGACAATTATTGTGCAACACGTGCACAGACGAAAATCTGTCTATAGTATTGCCGGTGATGACTATTTTGGAAAAGACTTGGACCTCTATATTTTCGATTCTAAACATCTAAGATTTACTTAATCAAACAGCTCGCGGTCGATAGTCACAAATCAATGAAACCCATCGCCCAACCCTCCTATTTGCAAGATCTAGATGTCGAAAATAATTGACCATCGATCTTTTGGCGGATGTTTTTTTGATTCTGAGATATGCAAACTTATTTTATTTCATGTGACCCTCCCTTCAGTCGAGGGAATATCGTTATTTTCTCAAAAAACTCTTTCATTCATCCAAAAACTTCAGTTCAAAATTTCGAGAAACTAACTTCAGGTTTGGATTCTCCGACCTCGATTTACTTTCGTCAAGCTTTATCAAAAATTCACTTTTGATGTTTTTTGATGTTGTATTTTTTTTGACCTTGCCACAAAAGGACAGACAAACTCCTTTCATTTTTTTTCACATGACCTTCCATACAGTCGACAGGATAAATTTCCTACTGGCAAAAATATTGTGAAATTCTGTATGGAATGAGTAGTAAATGTTAACTACTGTAAAGTTACACGTAGAAAAAAAATGTTCAACATTATGTTATTTTACCATGCGAAAAGCTTTGATCTCGCTGAACATTAAATATGATACGTAAAGATAAAAGGTGTTCCAGGAAATTTTTGTAGAGGAATGTATCTTCAACAGGATTTTGACGAAGAATTCGCTTAGGATATTGTCGATAGAACGAACTCCTAAGTAGATAACAGCTATTTTTAGGATATCAACAAAATTTGAGTGGATCGGTTTTGCAAAAAATCGTGTTTCTCCTAAAATGACTTTGTGGTTAGGACGACACGAAACATTTTGAGGTCATAATGGCGAAGTGGGATAATGGGCTCATTTGATGGTTACGTTATTCAATAGTCCGATGATGAGGATAAAAATCATAAAAGATTCTTCAGTAAAATACTTAGGGCATACCAAAAGTAGTGAGGGAGGTACTTTTTTTCCTTGAAGCGGGATACAAAAAAAATTTCTTTTTTACCAATAGATAGAGCGCGTTTCACTCTATTTTTCTATGCTATTTGGTCACTATTAAACTGTTATCATAATAATAAAATTTCGATAGGATCTGTTTCTGTCGCATATGTGCTGGTAGTATGAATGCTCGTGTGTATTTTTGGAATAACTTTTGATAAAAACAAGATAGAGAACTGCAGTTTTCGCCATTGGAAAGAGGGGATGAAGACGCATCGAACCAAATATTATCGATTTTTCTAACATGATTTCTGACGGTTTTTTTTATTCAATTTTTTAATCGTCAGAAAAACGCTTGTTTTATGAAAAAAAGAAAAAGCAAAAAATTTTCAAGAATATCTTTATAGAGGTTCGTCTAGAAAAGGTATTATCCATAAATAATTAAATTTAAACAGCTGAGCCTTTCGCAGTCTGTAGATCTCCGATTAGCGGTTTGAATGTGAACACAATTATTGAAAATTCACTGTAAACAACTCATGGAATGGAATTGCTCTTTAAAAGGTGAGCTAAAACCTTACAAAAGCAGGTTAGAAAAATCAGTAATATATTGCTCAATGCGTCTTCATCTCCTCTTTCCAATGACGAAAATCGCAGTTCTCTATCTTGTTTCTATCAAAAGTTATTCCAAAAATACTCACAAGCATTCATGTTCATGCTACCAGCGTATATGCGACAAAAACAGATTTTATCGAAATTTTATAATAATGATAACAGTTTAATAGTGACCAAATGGCATAGAAAAATAGAGTGAAACACGTTCTATCTATCGGTAAAAAACGAAATACTTTTATACCCCTGCTTAAGGAAAAAAAGTACCTCCCTCACTACTTTTGGTATGCCCTAAGTATAATGGGCACGCAGTTCTTGAATGGGAGGGATTTCATTGAAATATCCCTAGTTCTAAAACTTAAATATATATTTTTCAATCATAATGAACGATCATACGTGTAAAAAAGTTCAATTTTCCTGTAGTTCTATAGTACAAACATAGAACGGCATGACCACGCATCGGCCACTCGTATGGGGAAGGTTTAAACTCACAAAAATAAAAAAAAAATTCTCAGTGAAATCAAAAGTGCATCACCTACAGCTTATGAAACATGTTGCAAGCTTCGAGCTACTCTTTAAAAAGAAATTTTATGGCTAATCTCACCAGAAACTTCAGCATTGCACTCTGTTACATTTAATTTTTTACCTGAATAATAGACAGAATTTTTAATGTCATTCTGCTATGATAGTGAAACTGACATACTCAAACAGTAGAACTGTTTGTGTACTGATCCTGGATTGCGGAAAAGATGAATTTTTATCTTGATAATTGCAAATTTCAAGATGTCATGCTTTCCCAATTAGAAAATCGAAAAAAGACGAAATTCCGTAACAGACAGTGTGTACAGCTTTTTGTTTGATGCAATTATACTCTGTTCAAGAATGAGCCGATATTCTGAAAGTTTATAAAAAACTGAACAATTTGTAAACAGAGCATTTATTTGTATGCCAATTCGTTGCGCAGTAAAATGCATAAATTTCCACTCACTCTAAAAACAATTTCCAGTTTTTGAAATTCCATAACGGTTAGGATCTTTTGAATAGAGAAGCCTTGCATGCATATAAACCCATAGAACTTTTACTGATAATAGATCTAAATGTTCTCTATTAGGACTACGACAGTTCGGAAAAGTTCCGAACTGATGAATGGTTCAACAAACAGAGCTGAGCTGAACTGAACTGTTCGAACAGTCCAATTCAGTTCAGAGAACTGAAAAGGTTCGACTCTGTGGGGTAGCCATAAGTCCTTGTGGACTATCCTATGGGGATATCCATAAGAAAGCATGGGCTATTCTACGGAGCTACCCATAAGTCCTCATAGGCTATCCTATAGGGGTACCCATAAGTGCTCACAGACTATAAAACAGGGGTACCCATAAGTTCTCATGGGCTATCCAATAGGGATATCACAACTTCATAAGACCTATCCTCTAGGGGTGATTATAGCGTCTCATCGGCTATTCTATAGGGTCCCCATAAGACGTCATGAGCTATCCTATAGGGATACTTACAAGGCCTCAAGGCCTATCCTATAGTGGTACCCATAAGTTCTCATGGACTATCCAACAGGAGTACTCATAAGTTCTCATGGACTATCCAACAGGAGTACTCATAAGTTCTCATGGACTATCCAATACGAGTACCCACGATTTCACAAGACCTATCCTCTAGCGGTACTTATAGGGCCTCATCGGCTATCCTATAGGGTACCCATAAGATCTCATGAGCAATCCTACAGACGTACCTACAAGTCCTCGAGCCCTACCTTATATGGCTACCCATAAGTACTCACGGGATATAAAAAAGGGATACCCATAGGTTCTCAGAGTCTATCCTATAGGGGTACTCATCAGTGCTCATGGACTATTCTATAGACGTACTCATAAGTCCTCATGGGCTATCCAATAGGGGTACCCACGACTTCACAAGGCCTATTCCCTAGCGGTACTTATAGGATCTTATCGGCTATCCTATAGGGTACCCATAAGATGTCGTGAGCTATCCTACAGACGTACCTACAAGTTCTCAAACCCTATCCTGTATGGCTACCCATAAGTACTCACGGGATATAAGACAGGGGTACCCATAGGTTGTAAGAGCCTATTCTATAGAGTTACCCATAACATCTCATCGCCTATCCTATAGAGGTACTCGCAACGCTTGAGCGTCTATCGTATGTGGGTACCCATAAGTTCCCACGGGCTATCCTCTACAGTTACTCAGAAGTCTTGAAGGCCTGTCCTATGGTAGCAGGGATAGGTCCTCATGCGCTATCATATGGGGTACTCATAAGACGTCTTAGACTCTCCTGCGGAGTATCCACAATTCCTGAAGGGCTTTTAAAGTGCTTAGCCCGGAACTATTAAGTTGGGTGCTTGGCGTCGCGCGTATGATTTTCAAGTGGAAAGAATTTTGGGTCCTGGTTAGTTTGCTGAGCGTCTTCTAGGCTTCGTATATATTAGTCACTGGAAGTTGTTTTTTTGCACAATTGCTGTCGATTGTGGTTTGCGTATCTCTACTATTTGATGGAGTTACAGGTGTGCCCATTATCGTTTTCTGGGTGTTGGCCGAAAGAACAATATGATCGTTGGGGAGTCTGTCGGAGTGGAGTTCCCTTTGAGGTAATGTGGTATATTTGTTGCCAGATGTCAGGGTCGAAAATTTCGAATTTCTTTTTGAAAATTGGAAATAATCTAGAAAAGGTTCTAAAATCTCGTACTTTTCGAGAAAATTCGGAAGGTCTGGCATACCAGATATATATTCATCAAAGAATAGCTTGCTTTCGTATTAAACCCACCTATTCTTAATCCGTTCCTGCTTGACGCAATGCTTTAAAATGCTTTTGAACAGCTCGTAAGATGGACGCACTGAGTCATAGTCATATTTATGGAAGTGTTAATTGTTTGGACAGAAGTGCCTTGCATTGGGTTAGATGCTTTTCGCCTTGTGGGTGATGTTAAAAGTTTTATGATTTTCAAGGAGTGTGCTGTACTGATTTCTCTGGTCAATGAATATGTGTGGTTGTGATCAAAGGTACTCTACTTTCAATCGGAATGGTCGTCTGGACGCTCTTAAAGGGTCGTATACACAGCATGACCGCATCAAATTTCGAATAGTGTTTTAATAGGGGCGACCGAGATTCACTCGGTGACGATATATCCGCAAATCCTCCGAAATCGCAGAAAATTCTTTGTGCATTTTACATATAATTAAAATCAGCAACAATAGATAAATGGAATTTATCAATGCTCCAATTTAATTAAAATATCCATTACGTTTCTTTCCACTTTTGCGGCAACTTTCACTTTCTTTGGGGCAGTAAACTGTTTCCAGGCTTTCCCTCCACGGAATTCCAACTTGTTTTATCGTTCGTGAAACGCTTTTATCATATGAAACACAAGAGAGACGATCTGTTTACATATAAAGTAGCTCAAGCAGACTTATTACTACCCCCATACGACAGCCATTGAGGGGTCGTGAGTACCCGTATAGGATAGCCCATGAGGTCCTATCGGAACCAATGCAGGATAGATGATGAACAACTTTATATAGGCTAGCCGGTGCAAATCCATCGGTACTCTCATAGGAAAGACTTTGAAGAATTGCGACTACCCCTATAGGATAGCCAACGCGGTCCTATCCAAACCCAGCACGACAGGCCTTGAAGAGTTATGGTTACCTAAAAAGTAGAGTCCATAACGTCTTACAGAAACAAATATCGAATACACCACAAGATCTTGCAGGTACCTCTATAGGATAGCTAATGAGGTCTTATGGGTACTGATAGAGGATAGATCACGACATCTTGCAAGTACCCCTATACAACAGCCAGCAGTCTCCAAGCTCTCAGAGTTCGGGAACTCAGGGAATTCTAGCATATCCAGGAACTCAGGGAACTCAGGGAACTCAGGGAACTCAGGGAACTCTGGGATATCAGGAAACTCTGGGACATCAGGGAGCTCACAGAATTCTGGGATATCAGGAAACACTGGGATACAAGGGAACTCAGGGAATTCTGGGATATCAGGGAACACTAGGATATCAGGGAACTTAGGGGTCTCAGTGAACACAGGGAACTCTGGGATATGGGCGAACTCAGGGAACTCTAGGATAACAGGGAACTTTGGGATACCAGGGAACTCAGGGAATTCGGGGATAACAGGGAACTCTCGGATATCAGCGAACTCTGGGATATCAGGGAAGTCTGATATAACAGGCAACTCAGGAATTTCAGAGATATCAGGGAACTTAGGGATATCAGGGAACTATGCGATAACAGGGAACCCAGGGAACTGGGGGATATCAAGGAACTCTCGGATAGGAGGGAACTAAGGGAACTCTGCGATATGAGCGAACTCAGGGATAGGAGAGAACTAAGGGAACTCAGCGGAATCTGGGATATCTGGGACGTCTTGTATGTGAGGGAGTTCAGGGAACTCTGGAATGTCAGGAAACTCACGAAACGCAGAGATATCAGGCAACTCAGGGATATCAGGCAACCCTGCGATACCAGGGAACTGAGGGAACTCACGGATATCAGGGAACTCTGGGATACTGCGGAACTCTGGGATACCAGGGAACTCTGGGATATCACGGAACACTCGGATACCAGGGATTTCAGGGAATTTCGGCATATCTGGGAACTCAGGGAACTCTGGCATGTGAGGGAACTCTGAGATCTCAGGGAAGTCTGGGATACCAAGGAACTCTCGGAAGTGTTGGATATCAGCAAAGTCTGGGATATCAGCGAAAGCTGGAATACCATGGACCTCAGGAAATTAAGGGATATCAGCGAATTCAGGGAACTCTGGAATATAAGGGAACTCTGGGACATCAGAGAACTCGGGGATATCAGGGAAGTCTTGGATATCAGGGACCTCAGAGAAGTCTCGGATAATAGGGACCCAGGGACCACTAGGATATCAGGGAACACCGGCATACCAGGGAACTAAGGAAACTCTGGAATATCAGGAAACTCTGGGATATCAGGAAACTCAGGGTACTCTGGGATACCAAGGTAGTCAGGGATGTCAGGGAACTCACGGATATCAGCGAACTCAGGGATATCAGGGAACTCAATCAACTCTGGGATATCAGGTAACTCAGGGGTATGAAAGAACTCAAGGAATTCAGGAATATCAGGGGACTCAGGGATATAGGGGAACTATGAGATAGCAGGGAACTCAGGGAACTGGAGGATACCAGGGAACTCTCGGATAGAAGAGAACTCAGGGAACTCTAGGATATAAGCGAACTCAGGGATAGGAGGAAACTCAGGAAACTCACCCAAGTCTGTGATATCAGGGACGTCTTGTATGTGAGGGAGTTCAGGGAACTCTGGAATGTCAGGGAACTTAGGGAACGCAGAGATATCAGGCAACTCAGGAATATCAGGCAACGCTGGGATACTAGGGTACTGAGGGAACTCACGGATATCAGGGAACTCTGGGATACTGGGGAACTCTGGGATACCAGGAAACCCTGGGATATCAGGGAACACTGGGATACCAGGGATTTCAGGGAATTTCGGTATATTTGCGAACTCGGGGACCTCTGGTATGTGAGGAAACTCTGGGATGTGAGGGAACTCTGGGATATCAGGGGAGTCTGGGATACCAAGGAACTCAGGGAAGTGCTGGATATCAGGAAAGTCGGGGATATCAGGGAATGCGGGGATACCATGGAACTCAGGGAATTCTGGGATATCAGAGAACCCAGGGAACTCTTGGATATGACGGAACTGTTGGATATGACGGAACTCTGGGATATCAGGGAACTCTGGGATACTAGGGAACTCTGGGATATCTGGGAAGTCTGGGATACCAAGAACTCAGGGAATTCTGGGATATGAGGGAACTCTGGGATATCAGGGAAGTCTGGGATATCACGGAAGTATGGGATATCACGGAGCTCAGAGAAGATTCTTATTTCAGGGAACCCAGGGACCGCTAGGACATCAGAGAACACTGGCATACCAGGGAACTAAGGAAACTCTGGAAAATCATGGAACTCTGGGATATCAGAAAACTCAGCGAAGTCTTGGATATCAGCGAAGCCTGGGATTTCAGGGAACTCAGGCATATGAGGGAACTCAGAGTACTCTGGAAAACCAAGGAACTCTGGGATATCAGGAAACTTACGGGTAGCAGCGAACTCAGGGATATCAGGGAACTCAACCAACTGTGGGATATTAGGTTGCTCAGGGGTATCACAGAACTCAACGAAGTGAGGGATATCTGGGAACTCAGGGAGTTCTTGGATATCTAAGACTGAGGGAACTCAGGGAATTCTATGATATCCAGGAACTCCGGGAACTCAAGGAACTCTGGGATATCAGGGAACTCTGGGACATCAGCGAGCTCAGAGAAGTCTGGGATATGAGGAAACACTGGGATACAAGGGAACTCAGGGAATTCTGGGATATCAGGGAACACTAGGATATCAGGGAACTTAGGGGTCTCAGTGAACACAGGGAACTCTGGGATATGGGCGAACTCAGGGAACTCTAGGATAACAGGGAACTCTGGGATACCAGGGAGCTCAAGGAATTTGGGGAAAACGGGGAACTCTGCGATATCAGGGAACTCAAGGAACTCTGGGATATCAGCGAACACAGGGAACTCTGGGATATCAGCGAACACAGGGAACTCTGGGATATCAGCGAACACAGGGAACTCTGGTATATCAGCGAACACAGGGAACTCTGGGATATCAGGAAATCAGATATAACAGGTAACTCAGGGATATCAGAGAACTCAAGGACGTCAGAGATATCAGGGAACTCTGGGATACCAGGGAACTCAGGGTGCTCGGGGATATCAGAGAGCTCTGGGATAAAATAAACTCAGGGAATTCTGAGATATGTGGGAATTCTGGGAAAGGAGGGAACTCAGGGAACTCAGGGAAGTCTGGGATATTAGGCACGTC
>CAJNOP010001201.1:27350-44175 GCA_905250075.1 Rotaria sp. Silwood1
CCAATTGGGTTAGCAGTGATGTGAGTGTCCTTCTTGGATATGGGAATGGCTCTTTTGCAAAAGAAAGAAGATATTCAGTTGGCTCTCATCCACTATCTATAGCTGTTGGTGATTTCAACAACGACACTCGACTAGATATCGTTGTTGCCAATAAGGGTAGCAATGATGTGAGTGTCCTTCTTGGATATGGGAATGGTTCTTTTGCAGAACAGACAAGATATTTAGTTGGCTCTCAGCCATATTCTGTAGCTATTGGTGATTTCAACAACGATACTCGACTAGATATTATTGTCGTCAATTCGGATAGCAATGATGTAAGTGTCCTTCTTGGATGTGACTATATAGTTTTTGTTAAGGAAATGATGCTCATGACTGGAAATGGTTCCCGACCACAGTCGTTAGTGATTAGTGATTTTAATAATGATGATCAAATGGATATTGGCGTCGTTAATTCACGTGAGCAAAATATTGGTATTTTTCTTGGATATGGAAATATCTCTTTTGCAAATCAAGTGACATATTCACCTGGACTGTATTCATCTCCATGCTCTATGGCTGTCGGTGATTTCAACAATGATACTCGAATGGATATTGTCTTTGCTAGTTGTGACGCTGACAGTGTTGGTATTATTCTTGGATATGGGAATGGCTCTTTTGGAAATGTGATGCCGTATTCAACAGGTTCAAGTTCATCTCGATACTCTGTAGCTGTTGGGGACATTAACAACGATACTTTAGAAGATGTTGTCATCGTGAATTATGACCACAACACTTTAGGTGTATTTCTGGGATATGGTAACGGCACATTTGCAAGTATCATCTTATTTCCGTTGGAATATGGATCCAATCCATTCTCCATTGTCATTGGAGATTTCAACAATGACAGAAAACTAGATATTGCCGTCGCCAATAGTGGCACTGACAGTTTAAATATTCTGTTGCAGACTTGTTAGTTTTTTATTTCGTACTTTATATTTTTCTATCATTTACTTATTTTGTATGCTCTCATATCTAGTAGAACCATAGTTTAAATATTCAAATTATTTTAACTGCAAAAGATGCGTCTGTTGTTAGATATGATGATAAAAATCAATCAATAGCTAGCAAGACACGTTTCGACAAGTGCTAAAATTAAACTTATTATTTGCTTATGAGTGAATGATGTTAAAGAATTGTATAACTCTCCTATTATGAATTACTATAGTCAAAAGTTTATGAGAAAACTTTCATGCTGATAATAGTCATATAATACTATTATTTGAAAGTTATGATGAAAAACTTCCAATAATATTTAAAAGAGATTCTCCTGTAATCTGATGTGCATTCGGTTATGTCATGAATTAGGTAAATAAATCTACTGAAAACAGATCGATCTGTATATTTAAATAATATAAAACTATCTGTTGATTTCAACTTTTGCGTTTCAGCAACCGATTAAGTCAAGTTAAAAATTATATTTGATAGTGTGTTTGAATAATTTAATAGAATACAATAATAACACAGTTTTAATTTACGCCGACGCGTTTCATGTTTATTTATGTAAATATTGAAACACTGTTCAAGGTACTACATTATAATATGAATTACAGAAAGCAAAATAAGACAATGTACTATAAAACAACATTAAATGAAATAAAATAAAATGAAAAGAAAAGTAAGTAAAATTATTGAGAAAATTGAAAAGCTTGTGGTTCAATAAAAAGCTATTCTATAAGTGGAAACTTATTTCAAATTTTAGGATTATCAGGATTATCAGAAAAAGCATACACATTGCGATTAATTACAAGAGAGATAATAAAAAGAGAAAAAAAATAATAATTATGTATAGCATCTTGTGGGCAGTCATCACTACTGTAAATTGTCGATTTTTGAATATAATACTTTTTGGTAACTTTATTTCTGATTATATTTTTTATAGAATAATTTTGTCTTCAATATATAAGTTATAATGTAATGCAGGTTTCGTGCTTCGTTTGCGAAATTTAAAAAAATTAATTATGAACCAAAATCATAAAGTTTAATATTGGACTTGATTCCATTAATGCTATATTTTTATGGAACAATGAAGAACAGATTGACTTATATGCTTATCATACAAATCAATCTGTTATTCTCAACTCTTGCTTTTCAGCAACCGATCAAGTCAAACAATAGATTTATACTAAATAAATGAGCTTCAATTAAAATAATGAAATACTGCAGAGTTAATTTCGTCGACGCGTTTCGAGTTATTTATTAAAATATTCAAACGCTCATCAGAGCTCTGCATGATAATTGATAAAAAATATAATAAATAATAATTAAAATTACAAATATAGAGGGCAAAAATTAAAAAATCAGATAAAATATAGAGAATATTTGGATTAGATTGTAGAAAAATGTCGATTAGCTTATTGACAAGCTAAGTTTATATGAAATTTAAAATAATAGTACAGTTTTGAGCAGGACAAAATAAATTTATGATAAATTGAAGAGGGGCACAATAAAATGATGAAAACGTTGAGATTGTACAGCAACAGACTTTTTGAGAAAAAATAAATTTTTTCGAAATTTTTTTTTTTATGCACAAACAGACTTCTTGAGTAAAAATAAATTTTCTCGACAACATCTGAAATTTTTTTGAAAAATATTTTTTTCTGGTCGGTCCAAAAAACATTTTTTTTTTCGAAAATTTGTTTTTAATGCACAAACGGAATTTTGAGAAAAAATAAATTTTTTTGAAAAATTTTTTTTTTCTGGTCGGTCAAAAAAACGTTTTTTTTTCGGAATTGTTTTTAATGCAGCAACAGACTTTTTGAGAAAAAATAAATTTTTTCGAAAATATTTTTTTTATGCACAAACAGACTTTTGAGAAACAATATATTTTTTCGAGGACATCTGAAATTTTTTTGAAAAAATTATTTTTTATGCACCCATGAACAAAACTTTTATAAAATTTAGCGTCGAAACGCGTTTTTTTATTAGCTCGCATGTTTTCGCTAGACTTTAAACGCAGTTTTTAAAATGCGTTTAAAGGCATTTTTTGCAGTAACAAAAAGCGTTCCATAAGACTAACAAGACGTACAATTTTTGAACAAGAAAGTATTATTTTCACCTAAATCATTGTCTGCAACGCGATTTTCCAGAATTCGTATCTCCTCTGGGAAAATATTCGTATATCGATCTACTGTAGCTGTAGTTCAGACTGAACGCGTTGCAACGCATCTATTTGCTACCGTAGAGCAGATTCGACCAGCAGAACTTATAATTACGAAGTCTACCCAGGCAGACAAAAAAATTGAAAAACGCGTTTAAACGCGCAGAGATTTTCGACCGTGTCTGGCTGCCAATCGAGGTTCCCGACTGTGTGTCAGTAACGCCCAGTATAGGTAGACGTCAAAACGGTCACTTTTTCGCGCTGACTAAAATTCAAGTATGTTCACTGCACTAACATATAATCATTTTCACATTCACTTCTTCTAAACATTAGCGAATCACAATCGGGAACCGCAATTGACAACCGATCACGATCAGAAAAATTGGACGTTAACATAATCCTTTTTTTCAGTATGCTGAAAATCTCTAACATTTAAATGATTCATTTTCTGATGCGGCTTAGGATTTAGTTTTCACTCCTGTTTCTGACTCACAGTCGGGAACCGCGATTGACAACCGGTCATGGCCAGAAAAATTAGACGTTAACATTGTCCTTTTTAAACTATGTGTAGAGTCTTTAACTTTTAAACGCTCCGTTTTTTTAAGCCGGTTCACATTTACTATTCCTTATCGATTTCAACTCATAAGTGGGACTCGTGATTAGCAGTCGCAATCAGCTATCTTTCTACAGTATTAAAATGTAAATAATAGTACGCTTAAAGACGTTTTTGGGTCGCAGAAATCTATGCGTACTACCATGTATGAGTTCGACTGTTTCGATCTCATAAAACATAAGCTACTGCACATCACGAAATGAAACGAAACTCACTGAATGTTAAAATGCTCAAAAGCAACGTTTGCAGTCGAAATAGGCGTTTTAAATATTTTACGGAATATAACTTAAGTCGAAAAAAAGAAGCAAGATCTTGCATGATCGCATAAAATGCAACACAAAAGTGGGAGCTCCAAATAGTTGCATTGAGTCTATCTCTAAGACTCGTCACACATCTTGTTGTATTGTCACATATGACGGTAAGATACAAGAAAAACTTATGCAACGATAACATTTTACAAGAATCAAAAAAGAACACGAGAAAAGATTTCCTAGAGTCTGATTCTTCTTACGATTTCATATAACCCTCAAACATCTAATGTATAACTTTTATGACTAGGGAACAGTGTAAACATCCATCGGCTTCTTCATACCATGGGCATAAGTATAAGCCACAAAGAAAGGACTGCAGATTCTCACATTAAAACTCCCTATCAGCTGTAATAGCAGACATTAACCGAACCATTAGGCCGAATTTCGCTCATTAAAAGCTCAACATTTCACAGCGCACAACTGATTGCAGAAATATGAGCATCAGATGAAGCAAAAAAAGCTTTAATTGATAGAGCTTAGACTTTTCAAATCAACACTTGCAGCTTTATCCACGCAATCTGACAGCAGACGAAAAGGAAAAAACGAATTCATAAACTAAAGCCAACTCACCATCATTTGTTTTACAAGATCCACCGAAACCATAGACATGATTTTGAATTTTTGTTCACATGTTCGAATTCAGCACGACATTAGGATTAACATCAAAACAACCTAGAATGACATATAGCAATGAAAATCAATACCCCTCATATGCAATCGAACTCACCATTAGTTATCTCAACATACGAATAAAAAACAACAAATATGAAAATTGTTTTCTGATAATACCATTAAAACAACCTTGAAATACCATGCTCTGACAGGTGAATCTAAACAAGACATATACTTTTTTTAATTTATGAAACTAAACCGAACTCACCCTTCTTTATTCTATCACACGAATCTAAAATAAGATACATCAATATTATTTCTTATTACTTTATTTATATCGAACTCACCATTATTTATTATATCGCAAAAACCAAAAAAAAAGAGATGTGAATAATGTTTTGTCTTAATTGATTAATATCGAACTCACTAGTATTTACTTAGTCATGTGAATCTGAAATAAGAGACAGAATTACTACTTTTAGTTTATAGATTTTAATCCAACTCACCATTCTTTTATTCTATCAGATGAATCTAAAACAGAGAGTACAAATATTGTTGTCTGTTAATTAGTTAATATCTAACTCACCATCATTTCTTGTATTGCAAACAGCTAAAAAAGAAATATGAATAATGTCTTCTATTAATTGATTAATGTCGAACTCACCAGTATTTACTTTGTCATGTGAACCTGAAATAAGAAACAGAAATAATACTTTCAGTTTATAGGTTTTAACTCAACTCCCCAATTTTTTATTTTATCACTTGAATCTAAAACAGAGAGTATCAGTATTGTTGTCTGTTAATTAGTTAATATCTAAATCACCATCATTTCTTGTATCGCAAACACCTAAAAAAGAAATATGAATAATATTTTCTATTAATTAATTAGTATCGAACTCAGCAGTACTTTTTTTATCATGTGAACCTGAAACAAGTGATATAAATTTAATTTCTTATTTATTCGTTTAAATTCAACTCACTATTCTTTTATTCTATCACATGGATCTAAAACAAGAGAAAGAATATTCTTTCTTATTACTTAATTTATATCGAACTCACCATTATTTATTATATCAAAAAAACCTGAAAAAGCTATATGAAATATGTTTTCTGTTAATTAATTAATTAATATCGAACTTACCAGTATTCATTTTATTTATCATGGAAACCTGAAAAAAAGAAGATGTACATAATAATTTTAGTTTTTAGGTTTTAATCCCACTTACCATTTCTTTGTCCTATTAGATGAATCTAAAACAAGAGATACCAATATTGTTTGCTATTAATTGATTTATATCAAACTCATCATGGTTTATTGTATGAAAAAAATCTAAAAAAGAGATACATATAATGTGGTGTATTAATTAATTAATACCGAACTCATCAGTATTCATTTTATCATGTGAATCTGGGACAAGTGGTAGAAATATAAGTTCTAATGTATAAGCTTAAGTCGAACTCACCACTCTTTTAGTTCTATCACATGACTCTAAAATAAGAGATATCAATATTGCTTTCTAATAAGTAATTTTATCGAACTCACTATGATTTATTATATGGGAAAAACGTAAAAAATCATATATTAGTAATATTCTCTATTATTTATTTAATATCGAATTCACCAGCACCCATTTTATCATATGAACCTGAAACGAGAGACATAAATATAACTCCTAGTTTATAGGAGTGATGAAGGACGATATTATTGTCCGAAACGTTAAGTTATTATTAAATAAATAAATATTAATTAGGAAGAGAAAAACTTGCTCTAATATTTCTAAGTTTGAATCGAACTCACCTTTTTTTGTTCTATCACATGAATCTAAAAGAAGACATCAATTTTGTTTATTTATAATTAATTTATGTTGAACTCACCAGATTTTAGTTCAACATGTGAACTTGAAAGAAGAGATGTAAGTGTTGTAGTTTATAAATTGGAATCGAGCTCACTATGATTAAATCATCATATGAATCTGAATGAAGAGATATGAAGGCAGTTTTTTGTTTCATGAGTTGAGATGGAACTAACGGTATGTTTTCTATTTCATGAATCTGAAAAGGAAAGATATAGGTATTGTTCTCTATGAATGTGTTTAATTCGAAAACACTCTGAATTGCTATGTAGGATGAATCTAAAAGAAGATTTAAAAGTAATCTGATAATGTATAAGTAGAATTTGTCCTCACGATTTTTTTTATGAATTGATGTGTTTCTGTTTAAAAGAACTAAAAGACTATGCTCAGTTCAGACAGGAACTGGTTTGGGTTTTTGTTTTTTTTTTGGGTCTCATAGAAGCTAGTTACCGAAGTTCTGTTTTAGGGGATGGAATCAAAACTGTTCGTCACGTTGGAGTATGTAATGCCTAGTTACTTCACTGTCATGCAAAGTTTGTTTGTTGATAGATAGTTGAAAAAGTGGTGTCGACGTAAGAATTTGACTTACGAGATAATAGTTAGATTTTGATGTATAAGTGAACAAACGCTAGTTTAGCAGGGGATAAAAAGTAGAATGTTGAACGCACTGTAGAAGATCAGTTGACTGTTTAAAGGGATGGATTTATGATGACGAGGAATTGAGAAGCTCTGCTGTATTAATAGAAATCCGCATGTTCTTCCGAAGTAGGGTGTGGGTGTGGGTGTGTGTGGGTGTTGATAGCTGTTAGTCTTCTCTTCCTTAACACTCATACCCCCATGTAAAAAAAATATGACAAAAAATCAACTTTAGAGAGGTCAAAAATCGATTAAAAATCGGTTTTTGAAATCAGTTTTTTTACATGGGCCACACCCAACCAAAGCACGCATGGAATACTCAAGTTTGAATGATTAGAAAACACATCGAAAAAGACAGCTTTAAACTACCCAGAAAGTTGGTGTAATGTACGTTCACTCAGATTTAAAACTATTCAATCCATAGTCCCATTTTTTTCTCATAATAACCATGGTAATCTGATTTTTTCGGTGATCTCCATTTCAAGGGGTGATCCAACCAGAATTAATTTTAATATGTTAATCACTTGTGGAAATGATCATTTTTTGAAGACTTTCATCAGTTAACTAATTCGTAATAAGATTTTAGTAATCGAATACAATTTAAGAAGTGATTGATGTTTTAATCGCATCAAAAGTAATCAGATTCCGCAAAAATGTGCTGTTTTTTAAAAACCGGAATACTCAGAATGTCCTAGAACATGTATTACAAAAAGAATCAGAGTACAATTGTTCTTTATCAATCATACAAATTACTGTAATATGTATCACGCTTAATGAAAGCAGTAATTAAAAATTGATTAGGTCAACGTCACCGCATTTCAATCAAGTGAATCTGTGTTCAGAACCCATCCATAATATTTAATGAGAAAAAAAAGTATAATAAAATTCTTATTAAATACTTTCACCGTAGTCTTTAAGACAGTGGCGGATCCAGGTATTTTTGAAGGGGGTGGTGGATAAGAGAAAAATGAAGTCCAATAGGCGGAAGGGATGGCAGTTTAGACAACAATGTAAGATATCCATGGAAAATCACTAGGAAACAACGTGAAGTTAAGTCCGAAGGGAGGTGGCGGTCGCCACCCCTTGAATCCGCCACTGCCTTATGAACGAAGAAGCACTTGTAAGTGAATCTTTTCAAGTACTTTTTGACACTTTTTAACTAAAGAGTACTATTAAGTACTACTCACAGTATGAAAAGGTACTAAATCATACGAGGAATAGTAGAAAAATGTAGAGAAGTTCAATTTTTCTTCACTATTAATAATAAAAGCATTTCTTAGTACTTTGTCAAATAAAAAAATACCATAATGTGCTTTTAATATTAATAGAGAAAAGTAAATAGAGTTTTTCAACTTTTTCTACTATTTCTAATGCGATTTTGTACTTTTTCACATTTTCGGTAGTACTTAATAGTACTTTTTACTTATAAAGTGCCCAAAAATATTTGAAAAGATTCACTTACAAATGCTTTTTTCTTCTCAAAGACTACCGTTGAAAGCATTTGATAATGAGTTTTTTATACTTCTTTTTACATGGGATGCGATAGTGGAAATATACGTATCTATCTATGTGCTGATTTTTTTTCTAGATTAAAGGTACAGTTTAATTAGTTTTAATCGATGTTCTTTATTCAAATGTAACATGGTATATTCGGAGAAAATATAAGATAGTTGCACATTCATTATGAATTTTAGATAGAAAGAGGATAACTAATTAATATTTATTAGAACAGTTTGATCAATTGCTCTCACTTGAAACTTAAGTGTGTGAATAGTAGCAGAAAAGTTCGTGTCACTGACTTTTGATACCGGCTACAGTTGGAAGTAAACGATTATTGGATCTGAATGGATAAGAAAAAATTCTCGTTTTTTCACAGATAGTTTTAATGCGAATCTATATATATCATATCTAAAGTTTATCTATGTACTCTGTTGTCGACCGCTTGATGCTAGGTACATAAAACTTGGCTAACTTCCTGCACAAAGCATCCCATCAATAATGATTTTGCTATTTTCCGGTAATGCCTAACATGATCTACACTTGAAAAGCTTTTCGAAAGTGATATATCATTACACTTTTGAAATTCAATGCTACTTAGTACAAATTTCAATACATCTAAAGACGTTTAAAAAGCTATACACAGGAAAAAAAATTGTTACTTTAAAATTTTGATAGTTGTCACTCAGACCAAATGGAAAGACAGCCCGTGAATAAGCATTACACAGGCTTATAAATTTCTGAGCTGATAAAAAAACGATTTTCATAGTTTACTAATCAAATATGGATTCCGAAAGTTATATAAAGAAGTCGCACACGCTGTTGTCACTCCGCGTGGACTTCGTATTCCACTGTTTGTGTAACATACATTCATCGCAGCGGCTATATCAATTGTCAGTTTAAATGAAAACTTGATGCGCATTAGTAAACCGATCCGTTATTTCAACGCCACCTGATGTACTACCAGCTTGAGTCATAGTTGATCCGCAAGAACATACATGATTTAGCAGCCATATCAACTAGGATGAACGCTCGGACAAGACAAAAACTATGATAATATGTCCAAAAAAAAGGCTTGCCAGGTACTGAACTACAACAAACAATGAAGACTATGAATATTTACTAAAATCATCTGTTGATGTAAAACACAAAACGATGCATCAAGTTATACTTGAGGCTACAAAAGAACAACGCCACAGTTGTTCAAGGAGAACGCTTTCACGGCCACCATATTATTATTTAAGTTGAGGCATCAGATACTACCAACTTCCCTTTTTTTGTAACTTTCGAGAGCTTCAAAATAATTGACAAGGAACCTGAGGAAAAAACTAATTAGAACGTTCTTGTGGATAAGTTAACTTGCACGAAACAGTTTTTTTTTCATCAACCAAATTGTTTAACATTAATATTTTTGCCACTCACGAATGTACTCTTTGCCTATTTCACGACTGCCTATACCAAACACGCAGATAAAGAAAAACACCGCGAAGTCTATTATGATGAGACCCTATGCCCTCTCCTATTTATAAACACGCTATTAGGAATAAAATAATCGATTAAGTTCCAATTTAACAGAATCAAAACTTATATCCAATGATTATCAACCTTTCTTTGAGTAACACTACATAAAATAGTGCTTTCATAAGAATATAGCAGGGCATTGTCCGGCGTCATCTATACGAATAAAAAAAAACAATCTGCTTCAATTTTATTACATGGTTATGCTAAACATATTTGATATCACGATTGCATCCTTTTCAACTTTTATTAAAAGCTGCAAAACCAAATTTTCACTATATCAAGGTTAGAGACCAGAGATGAAGATTGTCAAGTGCGCAAAATGGCATGTTTCTGTAAGTCACTCCTTATCAATCTTCTCCGAAACAATCCTTAGCTCAAAAGCTTAACTAATAAGTAGCTCTATGAAAGAATGCGACACTTAATCAGAGATTGTTTAATCCAACAACTCTACAGCACGCTGCAAACGCTCAATGCGATGCAGAGTACCGACCACAATGTCTGCAACACAGATAAGAATCCTCCTGAAAACGAGAAAAATAAAAAAAGACTAAGAATTTCATTGCAAGAAATGCCTACGATTCTTTGTAACATGTGACTGAAACAGCGAAGTTTCATGAAATTACAAATGAAAAAGAACACATGAAAATGCCTAGAAATCGATGAAATTAAGCATTTAAAAGTCCAGAATTCTCAGCCATGTAGACATGAAAAACTTCGTGCTTAGGAACTCTTAGAATTTTAAGATATGGATCGTTTAAATGTTTAGAATTTTGCACTATGTAGATGTAAGAAAATTTATATATCAGCATTCCTTAAACTTAATGATATCAGCTGTTTAAAAATTTAGAATTTTGAAGCATGTAGATATGAGAAAAACAATATATCGAAACTCCTGAAAGTTATTGAAATCAGCTGTTTAAGCGTCCAGAAATTCGAGGCAAGTAGGTATAAAAAGAGAATTATACATCGAAACTCTTAAAAGTTGATGATACAAGCCGTTTAAATGTCCAGAAATTTCAAGCGAACAGACATTTAAAAAAAATTCATCGAAGTGCTACAAGTTAGTGATATTAGCCGTTTAAGGGTTTAGAGATTTGAGCCATGTTGATATGCAAAATTTGGTGCATCAAAACTCCTAGGAGTTGATCATAGAAGCCATTTAAACTTCCAAAAATTCTGAGCTTGTAGATATAAGAAAAATAATTTATCAAAACTTCTAGAAGTTATTGATATCAGTTGTTTAAACATCTAGAATTCTGAACCATGCAGATATGAAAAAAAATCAGGCATCGAAACTCCCGGAATTTGATGATACCAGACGTTTAAACGTTTTCGATTTTTTACCGTGCATATATAAAAAAAATTTATACATCGAAGCTTCTCGGAGTTGATGATATCAAACGTGTAAACAACTAGAATTTTTAACCATGCAGATACGAAAAAATTTATTAATCGAAACTCCTAGAAATAATGGATATCAGACGTTTAGACGTTTAGGATTTTGAGCCGTGTATATGTAAAACAATTTGTACGTCGAAACTCCTTGAAGTTGATGATATCCACTGTTTAAACATCCAGAAATTTGAAGCAACTAAATATAGGGAAAATAATTCATCAAAACTCCTATAAATAATTGATATCAGACGTTTAAACGTTTGGGATTTTGAGCCGTGTATATATAAAAAAAATTGTACATCGAAACTCCTAGTAGTTGATGACATCAGCCGTTTAAACAGCTAGAATTTTGAGCCGTGCAAATATGGAAAAATTCATTTATCGAAACTCCTGAAAGTTACTGACATCAAGCGTTTAAACGGTAAGAATTTTAAACCATGCAGATATGAAACAATTCATGTATCGAAACTTCTAGAAGTTAGTGATATCTAAGGTTTAAACGGTTAGAATTTGGAACTATGGAAGTTTAAGAAAACTCATATCTAAAAATTCCTCGAAGTCGATGAAACTAGCTGTCTAAACGGTTACAATCTATTGTAAAAAAGATGTCCGAAATATTTGCTACTTCCCTATGTTAAAATATTGAAGCACCATTGTTTAAACACTTGAATTTTCGGAATCATTAATTTAAAAAAATATGTGGCGAAGATAACGTCCAGTTTGCCTATCTTTGAAGCGTGAACATGGTTAGTAACTATCACAGAAACTCGAATGCTAAAAATGTTGTGGAAAACGTGCAAAAAAATCAACTTTTTAATGCGTAAAATGTGTTTTTGGGACCATTTAGCGTTTACACGGCAATAAACCCAGCTTTCGAGGTGTTTAAACGTCTACGAATATTCAACAGAAAAAAACTAAACGTTTTCACCGCAGGATTTCGAGAATTCTGGGTATTTACACGTCCACTTTTTTTCTAACGCGTGTAAACGCTTCGAAAAGTCAATTTTACGGTGTGTACACGCGTTTTCTCAAAAGTTTGTCTGCCTGGGTTGTGTAATCATTTTTTTTCTATGCTTCATTTTGTTATATGTACACCTCTGTGAAGACAAGATATTATTTTTATTCTACCGCGTAGGGTATGCAAATGTTAAATATTGCGTTTATTGATTTCTCTGATATAAAAAAAATCGTAAAAAAATAAACTAGTCTGACTAATATGTATAGCAATGTCTGTGTAGGATCGAAAAAACTCAAAATTTCAGTTAACATTTTTTCTCGATGATTTTGGATAGAGCTCAAAAAACTGTGTAAGAAAAGGTACTTTTAAATATTTTCCATCTCTTATATACATTAAAAAAGTCGAAATACTGAGATCATTCTGTTACTGAGTCCATTCTGTATAGAATGATCTCAGTATTTTGACTTTTTTAATGTATATAAGAGATGGAAAAAATTTAAAAATGCCTTTTCTTACACAGTTTTTTGAGCTCTATCCAACCATATATAAATCATCGAGAAAAAATGTTAACTGAAATTTTGAGTTTTTTCGACCTTACGTATATATTATAGAAACGATAGAGGATTTAGATTGGTAATTTAATTTTAATTGAACACAATCAACTTGTTAGACCGATCACCTATATTCTTATGGCAGCTTGTTAGCAATCAATAAAAAGATGCATTAGTCGTAGCTTACGGTGATTTTGAATAATAAATCACCGTCTGAAAACGTCCTTTGACATACATGAAAAACGTAGAAAATAGTAAAAAGCGTCATCGCGTTACGTAAAATGATTTTAAAACACAATCTTTTTCGAATAAAAATATGCGCATCAGATAGCTCATGAAAAACTAGCTTTATATATATATTTTTTGTAAAAAAAGAAGTTAAGAATAACAGTTGAAAAAAAACAATACTCATTTTTCGTTACGCGATGACGTTATAAATAGGGTGGTTTTACTGAAGCTTGCTGCAAAAAAGTATAGCACATAGTAAACCCACTGTTATGGGGAAAGATACATCTATTATCATAGTCTTAATTAGTCTTAATCAACTTTGTATATACCAGACTGTTTCGATATACGGCATGAGTGAAGTCATTCTCTAAATAGAGGAACTTTTTCTGTCTATTAGTGGCCTCTCTGTTACCAATTGTGAACTGCAATTTAAAGCATTTATTCACGGAACGAAATAAGTTTCTCTACACTTTAGACCATGCTCTATAACATGGCAATAATGATTTCGTAAGATATTGATTTCGAACTCTCGGTCATTGAGGTGATGCGTTACGCGTACAAGCTGATATACATAATTTTCTGTTGTTGAACAGATGCAATGGAAGTTTCTGCTTTCATATATTAATAATGCCATAGTGTAGACGACAACAGGTGATAAAATTTATCTCAAAGGATTTAAAATACTATATATATAAATGATACAGTTAATATATTTGAATAGTTATTTACTATGTTTATTATAAATAAGCTAGGTGTTCTGGATACATTGGTGATTTATTTCAATCTTATTCTGAAACAAATAGCAGCTAAACGATATAAAGCGAAAATGTTGAAAACGGAAAGAATATTCATTTCATCTTGATATTGTAAATAGATGAAAACATTTTCGATCGTCGAGAAAAGTCGTTCAATTTATACAATAGCCTATCATGAAGGAAACGGAAAGAAAAATATGTGATGAAATAGTTCTGTCGAATGTACCCTAAACTACATTTAAAAACCATGTTTTGTATCGAGCTTTTGAGAGAAGATTTCATAATAATTATATAGTGAACCACCTTTTCTCTTTCAAATTCTTTTATTATTTTCTATTTTGACTGAGAAACCCTGAAAAGTTCTGCAGAACTGACAGAACTTTTTCTGTTTCAGTATCTTTGGATAGAATACTTTTTATAGTTCAACATTTTTTTGGACAGAATCTTACAAGGTTCAGTATTACTAGGCAGAACCTCTTCAGTTCAGCATTCTGAGACAGAGAGCTTTTTATTGTTCCGCATTTTTTTTGGCAGAATCTTTCAATGTTCGGTAGTATTGGGCAGAATCTCGTCGGTTCCGCATTTCTCGAAAGAGAACATTTGATGGTTTAGTATCATTGGACGAAATCACTTTGGTTCAGTATTTTTAGGCAAAGAATTTTTTATGGTTCAGCATTTGTTGACAGAATCTTGTAAAGTTCAATATTAGTGGGCAGAACCTTTCAGGGTTTAGCGCTATCATAAAGAACTATAAACTGGTTCTGGACATGCTGCAGAACCAAAAATATTTCTGCAAAACTCCTTTTTTTCTTTCGGAGTATTCTATGTTTAATTGATATCCCAATTTCTCGTATAAGAAATGAGACAAATCAATATAGTTATTAATTCATATCTATATGTTTGATAGAAGAATGAATATAGAAATCTATTCTTTTCTAACATAAAACAACTTTATTGCGTATATTGATGAAATTGCTTTATCCTGAGTATTCTACATTTTGCTAAAATCTTGGGAATTCGGAATCTCGTCATTTGAAGAATTTCCAGTGAAGCTTTTGTCAGTATAGTAGTTAAATTAACTATGTTCTATATGATTTGTACGGGGAAAATCGATTTCGAGAAATTCATGCATAAAGTATCATACAGACGGTGAAATGAACTACCTGTGTTTATACTGCGATATCTACATGTGTGCCTGTATGTATACTGCTATTGCCTCAGTTAAATTAATAGTGCTCAGATGTCGTATTGTTCTAAACTAGCGAAGTCTTCAGCAAGAGAAGATGACACGGAAATGGATATATCAAGAGTACAAAATTAATTTTGACATAGTCATCTTTATCATACGACAAAAGTCAATAATTCGGATCCTGTATGATTTAAGATATTATATATCACGAAATGTACAATAAACTTCACAATTATAGGGATTCATGAAATAACTACATAGAAACATGTTCACTTTGCAGATGGTATGTTTCTTTCGCTAAAATGTTAAAGTTCATTGCGGGTGTAATAAAACCTTCTGTTTTGTCCCAAGAAGAACCTTCATATGAAAAGATAAAAATTCAAAAATAGCAGTCTTAAAGTATCTAAACTCGGTTGAAAAGTGATTGACAAATAGATAAACGGATAGAGAAATTTAGATCGTTCGGCTTTCTAATTAGTGGACATCTGCCTGCATAACAGATGAAACAGGAAAAGAAAACAGTTTAGTACAACCCGTTTGACTACATTACCTTCAAGAGGTTTCCTACGAAACTTTTTCGGCTACTAAAGCTCGGAGGAGTTGTTATACAGAATCTATTGGTTTACGAAACTTTTACGAGATTTCGTGTTCTCGTACTATACCTGATAATATAAAATGGAATTCCACAAAACCTCAACAAATTCGTTTGATATCTTTTGTTCTCGGATACTAGATCCTCCAAATTCAGCAGAGAATTTTTACTGGGAACGTGTATATCTCTACAGTAGCTCATCTGTTTGGACTAAAGCTTTCAGTTTATTTCTAATTCAGGTGTTCCTACTTACTATGAAAATATCAGCCAAATCAGTGAGATAGGTTGAGTAAGGTCCTTTTTGAGCTGGTCGGCACTGAAGTGCAATGCCTCCTCGAAAATCGGAGACCAGGAAATTTTTATTGTTTTCGAAAGAGTGATCATTACTAATCAATAGACGACCATTTAATAATCCTCAGTTGATAGAGATTTGCTTTTTAGTGAAAAGGTACATATGATGAAACGACGGTATCACTAAGTTCTTATGTAACAAAATAGGTCGTTTTTGGGCTGTAACATATCGGTTCGATCAGATTCTCTCTAATTTCAAAGAGCAAAGAACACCAGAAGTTATAAAGATTAATGACGCACAATTTTAAGAAAAGTTTAACGTCGGTTTATCTGTACTCTGAAGCACAGCACTGAGTACATCAGAGATGTAAACGGCAGTTTTGTGAAACACGATCTGAAAGGAGTGTTGAAGTGTTTAAGGGTAGAAATTTGGACCCCCCCCCCTCCCCCCCCCACAGACCGTGACAGACACTCACGTGACCCATCACAGACCGTGACAGACTCTCACGTGACCCATCACAGACCGTGACAGACATCTTAATTAATTAATTAGTATTTAATTAATTAATTGATTAATTAGTATTTAATTAGCTAATTAACCGTCACAGACCGTGACAGACAGGCTTTGGACCCATCACAGACCGTGACAGACAGGCTTTGGACCCATCACAGACCGTGACAGACAGG